>JAYMSZ010001947.1:0-13025 GCA_036897665.1 Pelargonium citronellum
CATCGAGGCCCTCTTGTTACTCACTTTGTGGGTTGCAAGCCGTGCGGGAAGTTCGGGGATTACCCGGTTGAGAGATGCTTGAAGCAGATGGACCGAGCGTTTAACTTTGGGGATAATCAGATTCTTCAGATGTATGGGTTTACGCATCAGTCGCTGGGTAGTAGACGGGTGAAGAGAGTGAGGAACGAGACGAGTAATCCTCTTGAGGTTAAAGACGAGTTTGGCTTGCTTCACCCTTCATTCAAAGCTGTTAAGGTGTCGTCTTCTTGATTCAGTTATTTATTATATTTCTAAATCATAATGCGATTTACGAATATTTGTGTATCTTTTTGCCTCATCCTTTAATTTGTTCAATTCAATGTGCAAACAGTTACATAATAAATTCTTGAAGTGGTATTGATATACTCCATTTCTTTTAGCGACTTGTTGCTTCTTTTTGTGGATGGATAATCCGAGTTCTCAGACCTTGCACGATGTTTTTATGCACAATATTTATATCAATTGCCTTCAAAACTACTTAGTTTTGAGTAAGATTAGAGCTGTAAGAGAGAGCTATGGAAGATTTTTAGTTTTTTTATTTTATTTTGTATGTGACATGGATATTCCAATAATGGCAAGTGGAAGAAACGAAGAAGTTTACAATTTGCTTGCTATTGTTTTGTTGCTACTGCTTTTGTTTCTTATTGGAACGATGACTAGTTTAGCACAAATCTCAGTATAGTTTTATGGTATGATAACATCAAAGTTGGGTTTCCATTTGATGTTCTCTTATTCTAAATGTGAACTATTGTCACATTTTGTAATGCGTTCGTACTTTGCTCCGTTTCATAACTTTCTGAAACTTGCTTGGAAGTGATAAGACGTTACCTAATCTACAATGCATTTGATGTTTTGAAATTTTAGTTCTTAGTAACCGATGTTTGGAAGTTTGGTGTTTTGCGTTATGCAAAGATATGATGTTTCACAATTGTACACTATGAGTTTTGTTGAAATTTGTGTAGTTACACTGTTCGGGAAATGACTTGGTTGTTGTATCGTAGAAATATAAAGTCGTTATCATGCAATCGACCCAAGAGAAAATGCTGTGTAGAAAGTTGAGATTGTTTTAGATGTAAAGCAATGGGAAATGTATGTGGAATTATGCAAGGTGATTTTGAATTTGTCATTTGTCATTTAGCATGTACTTTCCATGTATTTTTATACATATTAGAATTGTCTAAATTATGGTATTTCTTAAATTAGGTCTTCCCAATTCCCTCCTCAAATTAAGCCTTTGATTTAGGCTTTTTTGTTATTCTTAGTCAACTTTGTGCTGCCAAAGGGCCTTGCCCTTTCTTGGTTCTTTTTGTTTGAAATGTGATCCATCTTACAAATTAGAATTCATTACTTTTAATACTTTTGAATAGCTACTCTCTATTATAGATGGCAATTGTGTTGGACATGTAAAATACACACGACACGATAACATGATTTATATTAAAATAATATGTCAACCAACATGAGCCAATTATGTTGAAGTACACAACTAGCTGTTAAAAGGCTTGAAGCTCTCAATTCATTGCACAACTAAACAAATTCACCAAAAATCCTTTTGTGGGTCTAAGAGCAACCACCAAAAACAGTCAACTTAGTGTCTCACAATGACACAAGTATACAATTACATAGTGCAAGAACAAGGGTTCATGAAGAAAAAAAGTACATAAAAGTAAAGAGCCAGAGTTGCAGTTCCATTGATTCTATTATGTTGAACCATCCTCTGGCTTTGACTTTGATGGAGCCATTGGAGATGGAGATCCCTCCACTCCCATCTCGGCTCTCAGCTCATTGATGCTTTGTTCCAGCTCGTTGATGCGATTTCCCATGTCATCGAGTGCGTAGCAGTTAAGGAAACAAATGTGTAATGATATGTATTCAGCTACCGTTTGGATTATATGAAATTGGTTCGGGAGAATCCACAGCTGTTCTTGTGAGCAGAAAATCAAAATGCAGAGACATGAAGAATGAATGAAAACAAGAGCATTAACATGACAGACAAAATAAACAAAACCAGGGTCAGAGGATGAGAGGTTATTATTGCCGGTGGGCAACAAAGGGTTCGCAATCTATGCTACACAGTAAGACGGACACCTTTTGCCGGTTTAGGCCATTTTGCCAAATATTACAGGCAAAATCAACTTTTTTGTACTACTGATGTTTCATACTGATAAATTCAACATATTCAAACTGGCCTGTTTATATACGGAAGAAGAAAAAAATGTAAGCACTACATCTATGTAAAAGTTGAGTGTGCGGATGATAAGTGAGTTTGTTCATATTTCCGAAAAATCATACCAAAGTGGTTAATTGTTTTCAAACTCGAAGCAAACAATGAGACAATGAGTGTACTGTGCAAATTAGTTTTCTTCGTCAGATAAACTGCAATGAAATCTAAGAATATGGGAAAAGGATATTCTTATTGACGATGGAGTCCGACATCGTTTGAAACCTGGATTGCTGCATATAGAATAGTTGTTATAAATAGTATCTAATCATAATCGGCATAACATAAGGTCTTAATTACAACTCACCATCTGCTGGAGTAGATCTTGCACCTGAAAAGCCAATGTAAAGACAATCCATGAGAGATTTTGATCATAAACCCTCGGACACAAAAACAGTTGGAACACATGGGAATATAATCTCTTAAAACTATGCTCGAATACTTCTTTTTTAACAACTGAATATCAAATAAAACACAGTAGCCTTCACGAATAGAAGATCATTAATTATAAATGTTGGATAATACACGTAGACTTGTACTTAACTAAACAGAGACCAATGAAAACTATAAGGAAAATAAGAAAGAGGATCATGTTTAAGTTATGATTATGTAGAGGAACTCACAAATGCTGTCATGTCAGAAGTGCTCTGCTTTGGATCTGAATCATTTGGGTCCTGCCACGGAAACCAGAATACATCAATACAAGCAACAAAACAAGAGATACAATTGACAAGAGGCAAAACAAAATTGAACCCTCATGTGCTCGACTAGTGCCATTATCAAAAAGTAGGCATGACAACTGTCAAAACAAGTAAACGGGTACTCCAAATCAATGAAATGACCATTAACTCTTTATCAAACTAAAGCACTGTTTTCAAGAACTAGCCACGTCAATTGTCAAAAACAAGTTGCCATATACTCTAAACTACCCATTCCCAATATACGGCTTTCGCTACACGACCAACCGAACCCCGCTTCAGAACCAAAATCAATGAAAAGACACCATTAACTTCTTTTCAAACTAAAAGGCACTGATCCCGAACACAACTATAGACGCAAACTTGCAATGAAGCTAGAATTGGAACTTAAGTACTTAACTCCCAAATCCAAGACAAAGCCTTAACTAAAATTTCAGCTGATTCCACAAAACCAACTCAAAACCCTAAATTGCCAAATCAAACAAACCCTCCAACCCAGAAACAGAAACAAGCGCAGATTCGAAATTACAAGAACTCTAGCTCCACATTGCAATTCATAGAGCTTAATCAACCAAAAATGGAGAACAAATTTGCATATACACACGAAATTGCACACAAAATTAGGCATAAATCGATCTATTAGGGTTTGTGCAAGTAAATTACAAAGATCAAATGATGTGAAAATTCAAGAAAAACCCAAAAGAATTAATAGACACAGAAATCGAATAAAGAAGAAAAGGACGAAGCTTTCACCATTGTTCGTCGACTCTTCTTCTCTGTTTAGCTCTTCCGTTTTACCGTTGTTGCTGCGATGCGAATTGAGAGGGCTACAAGAAAATTGTTCGCATATATTGAGAGGGCTGGGCGGGGAGGAGCAAATTACTTTTGTGTCCCTGGTGTCTGAGCATAATTACCATTTTGCCCTTTTCTTGTATTAGATATATGAATTTAACTATGTTTATTAGCACTAATATTAATGAACATGAGGGGTGTAATTTGATGAACTAAAACCTAACGAGCTGACCTGTCAATTCGAGTTTTGAATTGAGTTTTCTCGGTTCTGATTGATTAGAGTTACGGGTTTTAGATTGAAATCAAGATTTTATGTGTAAAATGTATAAATTTGTACGTATTTTTCTAACATGATCGGCTCTAAATTAATCGGACGAATTCATGTTTAGATTGACTACTCTACTTGTGACTCGTGAGTCATGTCCTCATAATGTTTAGCAGTTTAGATGTGAAAATTTGAATTTTAAATTGAATGTTATTTTTTGAAGTCAGGTTGATAAAGACCAGTTTAGGTTCAAAATTTATTCGAATATAATTGATTTTTTAAGTCGAATTAGACTTTAAATTCTCTTTAATTCAAGTCCAAAATGTTAGATGTACTCCATTTAGCACATAAAATTACCCATTCTATATTTTCAAACAAAAAACATTTATAGTAGAGACATTTTTGGCATTTCAATCCATTCAAATTTTGAACTTGAAGTGCTTTGACCGCCAATTCATTTAAAGTTTCAAAACTATATATTTTTTTAAAGACACTTTATTTATATTAGAATAATTATTTCATTTGGTTATATTTTTGTAGCTAAATATTGGCATTCAAAATTTGTCCATGTACAATGTATCATTGTTTAATAGGAAAACAATATCATTGGTAGTTTAATTTTTTTTTCCAACAATTTAATAGTCTCCATGATTAGATTTCTTATGTTTTAGATTGTGAATTAAAAGTTTCAGCAACCTTGTGATCGTTTTTGGCTCAATTTATATTAAATCGGATATTTCATATTAAAAAAAAGATAACGTATGTATCTGAGGGATTTAAACAATATTCATAAACTACCTAAATTCAAAAGTCTTAAAATGTTTTGTCAACTTTCATCGAAATAAGTGATTAGATATGCTCTAACAAACTCTCATAACGAGCATTGCAAATAAATAATTGTACAATGAGTACAAGAAATTTTAATAAGACATCGTCCATAACAAAAGTAAGAAATGACCAAACCATATTTCTTTAATTGTATTAAACAACAACATCCAATAAATCAAACCTTTCAAACAAGTGACCAAAGAATAAAAATGACGATTTGAGCTCGAATTTGCAGACACTATACATGTAATAAATTTATGTCATCAAACGAACTCATTACTTTACGCGTAAAACTTGAGATTTAATCTGACATCTCAAATTCAATCAATTTTTATGTCGAGCTGAATCGTGTAAACTCACAAACTTTACCCGTAAAATTCTAAATTCAATTTAAAACCACACTTCACACCTTTTTCAAATCATTTTTCGAGTTAGATTTGAGCCCTTCAAATCCAAACCCGAAACACAGAATTCAAAACCCGAATTATCAGCTCTACTTGAAAACCGCTTATTAGCTGCGACAACGAGCGATCTCACTGCAGCCGCGGTTATAGGGGTTAGCCTCGGCGCCTTTTTGACAATTGTAATAGGAAGCTCCGCGCTGCGAACACGGCACCGTATTGCTGTCTAAAGCTCCGTAGCTTATGTAGTCGGTGGTCGCCAGAATCCGGCGATTGCTCTCGCTGTCCATCTGGAATTCCTCCATCCCCACGCTGCACTCTGCTATGGAGCCTTGGCGCTGCGCGCCCCCACCCAGCCGAGGTCGAAGGCTTGGCTCGCCGCGGCGGCCGACGAGGAAATGGCAATGAGAGCTCCGAGGAACAAGAAAATTGCCAAAGATGAAGAAGAAGAAGAAGCCATTTTTGTTGTTCTTGTTTTTGTGTTTTGATAGCTTCTCTTTGAAATTTTCTATGATATATATGTATATGTACACACATATAATAGTAAGACAAAAGAGCCGGTCGGGTATGTTTTCTTTATTTGGTTTGGTGGGAAAGAAATTATTGTATGTATTTACGAAAATGCCATCGTACATTTGACTTTATAATTTTTGTAAACGTAGTTGATAATTCGAGTTTCAAGATTTATTGATTCAGAAGTTTGTTAGAGCAAACTATATGAACGAAAATTTATCCACGAGGAAAAGAAAAATGAGAGATTTTGAAGATAATTTTAATCGTTTTCCTATAAAAATGTGGATTGAGTTTCGGATACCTAGAAATTTAACTCCATATCGCTTGCTCTACTTTCGAGCTTCAAATGTGTAAGAGCAAATGGCAAATTCGTAATAAATGGAAACAATTGGGTTTATTTTCAAAGAGACAAGGATTTTATTAATAAACTAAGACAAGGAGAGTTGCCGAATAAGATTATTTAACGGTTTGTCTGTCCTAATCCTTGACTCAACCAATAATTATTATAATAAAATCAAAACTATAATAATTAAATAAAATTACAATAATTGAATTACCAATATAAATAATGTCCAAAACAATTTATATGGTTCTCAAATTTGACTTTGTAAAAGGGTCTAATAGACAGATATTATCTACTTAAAATTAGGTTATGTTCTCATCAGAAGCATCTGAAAATCCCCAACAATTCTCCATATTTCACACACTTTTAGGTAAAGATTCCACTCAACAACACACAAGTTGTCTATAATATTGTTGTTTTGAATCAAAAGCTAACAAAAATATGCATTAGAATATTGAATCAACCACCAGCATTTGAACTCAGATCACGCATATGGAACCGCGAATTATTCGAGGAATTTTCCCTATGAAATGTATCCGATACTCTAAAAAAGCTCAATCAATCAGTATACACGACGCTTAGAGCTGTCAACTCGTGTGTGCGTAACGTCGTGTTCGTGTCTTCCTGAATTTTGACTGTGCCGCACAATCCAACACAGCATGTTAGATTATTTTACACTTATAACCTTTAGTGTGAGTGTCCCACGACTAATTAACTGTGTCCGTGTGTGTTTTGGAGGCCCAACACGAACATGACATGATTACAAAATGTGCGATCCCAAACACGCTTAGTTCGAGTCGTGTGTTGTGTTACCGTTACGACACGAATGAGTATATACAATCAAGAGATGCAACAGACAGTGTATCACCAATTTACACATAGATTTGCTATGTTCCAATCTTTATTTGCATCTATATGATATAAATGAGTATATAAGGTCAAATGATTAAAGAAATGCACCAAGCTATGTATTAAGAATCTATGCATAAATCTACTATAATCTGATCTTTAAGCTACTATTTTTGCATCCATATATATGAGCCACAATCTTGCATACCACAAATGGCATAAATTTCAAGATCCTAAACTAGAGGTTAAAAGGAAAGCATAGCGGTTTTGGGACTTCATGGTCTTCAAAAAATATAAATAAACAAGAAAGTTAAAGATGGCCGGCGAAACATTACCTCATTAAAGATTAAACCTGAGAGAAGACGAAGAAAGCCGGCCAGGCAGTAACATCAATCATAGAAGTTCCCATAAGCTTTATATGGAGTGAGATGCAAACATGGAATCTTCGAGAAGCTATCATCTGTGTGCGCAACCTGTTATGTTAAGAAAAAAAAAAAAAAAGACGAGGCAGGAGCAATATTTAATAGTAAGTGAGGTCTCGGTTTTAGCACCGAGTGATTTTTACGATACCTAAGATTTTAAATTAAATTATTTACACCCAAGCGTGTGTATTTCATTGCTCGAATACTTCAGGGCTCAAAGATTCAGAAACTCAAATGCTTCACTGATGCAGAAACAAAATAATACAGCACATTATGTTTATTACGATGCAACGATTAATGTCTGATGAAGAACTAAGATACAAAGATAGGGTTTACTGTTCAATAACACGTTTTGCGCCCTCTAAGGTGTTCTTGAGAAGCATCGCAACTGTCATTGGACCAACACCTCCAGGAACTGGAGTGATCCATCCGGCGACCTTACAAGCTTCCTTGTAATCTACATCTCCAACGAGTCTGTAACCTGTTTTTCTACTAGGGTCATCGATAGCATTTGTCCCAACATCGATAACTGCAGCACCGGGTTTGATCCAACTGCCCTTTATCTGATAATTTAGAAACAAATTTACAAATTAACAAACCATACTTCTCAAAGAAATAGAGCAGCTTATTCGTTACTAAGGAGCATGACCATCACATGAATAAACATATTTTAAATCAAGATAAGTGAACCAATTAGCAGTCTTAGTTACCATCATTGCTTGCCCTGCTGCTGCAATAACAATGTCTGCTTCACGGATGATGCTTTCTGGATCACGAGTATTTGAGTGGACTACGGTTACAGTTGCATCTGCTTTCAGAAGTAGCAGAGAAACTGGCAGTCCAACGATATTGCTTCGGCCCACTACAACTGCCTTCTTCCCCTTTATGCTTATACCACTTCGAGATAGAAGTTCAAGACATCCCTGTGAAGGAGCAATGTATCAGTAAATAAATAAATAAAAAGAAAGAGAGAGTATGTGTTATTGACGAGAGAGAGATAGCTACTGTGAAAATGTGCTTTTCCTAACAATATTACAATCTCCGTTTTTGAATACTTGTCATTTAAAAAAAAAATTGTTTCAAACTAAGCGTTATAATATCTATGTAAAAATGAGAGGAATAATTGGATGGAGAGAGAGAGAGAGAGAGAGAGAGAGAGTTTTAATGAGAGTATACAAACAAGTAAATACGGTTAGTCAGTTCATTTTACATAATTTGTTAACTCGTGTGAATAACCTTAAAACGACATTATTCAGAAACAGAGGTAGTATAGAGTAAAGCGTAAACAATACTTGTGATATTATAAAAGATTATTGCCTTCGGGGTACAAGGAAGAAATAGAGGTTCTCTGCCTTTCATTGCGAGCTTGCCGATGTTCAGAGGATGAAATCCATCTACATCCTTCTCGATGCTGATTTCAGTTAGAACTCTCTCTTCGTTTATATGTTTTGGCAATGGAAGTTGAACCAATATGCCTGCACATGTAACAACCAGCACGTGAGTTAATGCAATTAGTTTTCGCATGCTAATAGATTAATTATTTTTTATGCCAGTGTTCTTGTCTCCAAGGCGTAATAATGAGAACCATAAATTTCTATGCATCTCACTTGAACTCTCTAAGAAATAATTTGGCATGTTGAGAAGGACTATATAAACAAAAAAATACACAAATATTCTTCCATCGCCATTCACATCAGAGGTCTTTGAATCTAATAATTCTATATTATTATCTGGATAATTCACACCACAATTAATGAGAGAGGCATAACAAAATGAACAATCATACTAGTCATATAATATCAAAAAAGGATATAGATAATCAAATACCAAATTCCAAGCCCAAACACGTATATTAATTAATTAACAGACCAACCGTGTACATCAGGATTTGCATTTAACTCGTGAACTTTGGCGATCACCTCAGCTTCAGATACTTGCTCTGGAAGGTCAAAGTCAAAAGACTTAATCCCAACTTCAGCACATGCTTTTCTCTTCATACTCACATAGCTTTGAGAATCCTTCCTGCAGCCAACAATCACCACAGCCAATCCTGGTACCTGCACAAATCAAGCAATATAGCATTAAAAACCACCTGCTTAAGATTTGTAAAATTTCCACTAGAAAGACTATAAAGTTCACATAAAGCTGACTAGAATTACGAATATAAACTAAAAAAAAATATTGAGATCTTGCCAATTGTCACATGACATTAACAAAACCAAATCAGACTAAGCATAATAGCCACACCAATAAGAAGAAGGTTGCTTCAGAAATTCATAACTGAACGAGCTCCTAGTATTCATGAACACGATTATACCGACAACACAAATAAGAGAACTCCCAATAATTGGGGTCAACTACTCAACTTCATGAACCCCTCTCCTAAATTTTTTGCTATTTTGCTATATACAGGCCCAATTTGTACTCCGTTCTTAAATTTGTGATGTCGTAATAAGTTCAAGATAACATCCACACCAATAGAAAGAAGGTTAAGTCATAACTCGACTAGCACTGGACATAAGTGAACACATTACACAGTCAATCCAGGAAACAGAGCTCTACTGTACAAAACACTATTCCTACTACTAGGAGTCAGCTTCATGAACCATTCCGCTCAGATTAGCAGTATTATTACATACAGACCCAATCTCCACTGTTCATGTGCTTCGATCAAAACCTTCCTGTCCTTACAATTGAATCAATATCTTCATAAATTTAAATCATCTGCACAAAACTAACACTAATTCACAACTCATTTAAAGCTAATTTGAATCAACGAACGTTAAATCAAACTCAATTAATCAACTCATTTCAAGCTAATCGCTCAATTCTTGTCCATATAATTCAATCCATTACTTCTCAAATTTAAAGCATCTGCACAAAACTAACACTAATTCGCAACTCAAGCTGATTTGAATCAATGACCGTTAAATTGAATTGAATTAATCGAGTAATTTAGATCAATGAACTAAATCAAACACGGAGAGTGATGAAGAAGAGTTTCTACACAGAACTAACACTAATTCACAACTCATTTCAAGCTAATCTGAATTGCTGAATGTTAAATCAAACTCAATAAATCAATAAATTAAAATTCAGGTCAATGAACTTGATCAATTTCCACACTGTTCATGTACTTCCATCAACTGCTCCATTCTTGTCCGTACAATTCAGTTGTTATCTTCTTAAACTTAAAGCATCTCCACAGAACCAACACTGAATCACAACTCATTTCAAGCTAATCTGAATCGAAAACATTAAAATCAAACTCAATTTCTCAAGAAATTCAAATCCAGATCAATGACATAAATCAAACATGCAGAGTGAACTAACACTAATTCGCAACTCATTTCAAGCTAATCCGAATCAGTAAACAGCAAAATCAAACTCAAATTCTCAAGAAATTCAAATACAGATCAACGAACTGAATCAAACACTGAGAGCGATGAAGAACAGCGACCTTGCCGAATTTCTCGGAGAGAATGTGAACCTCGGAGGCGATCTCGGATCTGATGGCCTGACCGACGGCTTTGCCGTCGATCACGGTGGCTTTCTTGTCGCCGGAATCTGATGCCATTTTCGCGCCGATTTGCTTATCCTTCTCTGCTATCGGAACCGGACGAATCTTATCACTCTGACTCAGTGACTCGCTCACTCACTCACTGACTCTATGAACACTTCACTCACCAACCCCCAAACTTAGGTCAACTTGGTTTGGACCCAAAAGTCAAACAATCATGCGGCAGCCAATGATCGAATCATGGGCCCACTTCATTTGTGTGGACGGATTAGAGTGTCAGTGTTTGTACTGGTGAGACTTGAGAGTTCGGGTTTTAGAAGAACTTACTATTTTCGAGATTGAATTAAAGAGACTTAATTTGAACTCGGGTTCCGAAAATTGTTAAATTTCTCGGACTATGGATTGGATGGATTTGCGGGTTATACATGGAAAATTGATGACAAACTTTTAAACGTTAAATGTGCGTTGAGTTTCATATGGCAAGCTCCCATTAAAGTGAACTGAATATTTATATAGTCATTTATGTTACTTGAACTCATAGAAATGTGGGTCAAATTTGTGTTAGCATATTTATGTTTAAATTGCAAGTTCTAGTATTGTTGTTGTTAATTCATATTTTCTGTTGGGTTAAAGTCATAGTTGAGGGTCAGTTTTGGGTTGAATCGAATTTCAAATTTTTCAATAGTAGATTGTGTCCAAGATGTCCGACCCCAACTTATCAAATGATCATGTCCATTTGAGCTATTCTGAAACCATCAAATATTGCAAATTTAAGTGCCTACGCGAGTTCAACTTCAAATTAAAAGTAGAAGACAAATTTTTGATAGTCATATTAACTTATCAGTACTAACTTAATAAAATTATAGACAATCGATATGATATAATGTTTAGTTAAATGAGTTATTGTTTACACAACACACATTAAATTCACATAACATCATTCTCTCTCTCTCTTGTGGTGCATAAGCCCAACTCAAGAGCTTTTGAAAAATGGACATAAACTCAGGGTCATTTGCGAATCAAGTCTCAAACTACTCGCATAATTGTTGACGTAAAAGGCTAACAAAATTGTTGAGCTAAACATAAATAGCCTTATAAATTGGCTTTATACATATATCAATATATTTCAAATAACCTTTCTGTATCAATCTTTCATTTTTTTTTCACTTCAATAACTATGAACATCATTTTCCATATAATCAAATTCAATCTACAACAGAAAAAATAAGTACATATTTTTCATCATTAGACCTTATGTGTGACACCAAGTCCCCAAGAACATCATAGTTCTGATAGGTTCTTCAGGACCATAACACCATTTTCGCCTCTCAAAACCACTGCGTCTTTCCCATATTATTCCTCCGGCGACCATAGCCGCCGCCGCGTAAGCTTGCTTCAAAATTTGCCCAACTGGTTTGCTGGGTAAGGGTTCATGAACTAGAGAAGAATCAGAAGAAAGGTGGTGTTGGAGAGGCTTCATGGTTATGTTTTGGGTCTAAAATAAGGTATTAGGACTAGAGAAGAAGGTTTCTATTTATAGGAAGGAAAATAGATGAAAGATTCTCTTGGGTGAGGGCATATTAGTCATTTCAATTGTGGTGGGTTATTGGTGAGTCATGGGACATCATGAATAGTTGATATAGTGGCCCAACTATTCTTTGCTCCTATTGTCTACTATTGGGATAATTTTAGATTCCAAAGTGTATATTACATACTAGTTTATATTATATTAACAAAATAATAATATTTTTTTTAAGTATATTTCATATTTGAAAATATAATACATATGAGATATTGTTAGGTTTTCAAGTTCAAAATATTAAATTTTATTGCATTTGGTTGACCCAAAATTTTAAAAAAAAATTATCTATGTAAATTATATAAAAAAAATAGCATTTATTTTAGGACATAAATAATATTTTTTTAAATACTAAGGAATTTTGTATTCCATGATTTTTGCATTTGATAGTATATTTTGAGACACAAATAGCTCCATGTTGAATTTGGAATCATGAAATCATATATTATAATCCTTGCTTTTAAGGATACCTATATGATAAAGAGAAAAATGTATATTAATTGACTGATATAATTTTATATTAGTTGCAACTTAAACCTGCTAATGAGATTATGA
>JAYMSZ010001948.1:0-13024 GCA_036897665.1 Pelargonium citronellum
TGGTGGTGGTGGGGTTAAGAAGAGGAAGGGATGGTTTGAAAATGATGGTGGTGGTGGTCCAGTGGTAGGTAGTGAGAGGAGAAAGAAGAAGATGTTAATGGAGGTAAGGGCATTTTTGCCATTTCACAATTAAAGACATCATGTGCAAGGCACATGTTAACGATTTTGCCCCATTTTTGTCTAAAAGGACCGACGGTGCAATGTTTTGAAAGCACAAGGTATGCCAAAGTTCACCAAAAAACCTTAGGGGTGCTAGTTAAAAAACATGTAAAAAACAGAGGGTCCATCAATAATTACCCCTAAAAGAAAACCAGAATATGTTAGGTGTGTGAGTTGATGAGCTTTAAGCTGTGCAATAATAGCATATTGATTTTCTAACAAAAAGTACAATTTCAAAACCCTAACAACTGACTCTCCCGGTACATTACTCTTCAATTTTGCTTGAAAAAGCTTTTGGAGAGTATTTAAAAATTTGAAGTTTATAGATATGCAAGTTCATGTTCAAAGACTTGATTAGCTTCCACATTTTTCTCGTCAATGATAATCCAATAATTTGACCATTGTTTTCAGTACAACATATCTTGTGCTTGAAATCATATTAGGAAATGTGGGAACAAAATTAAACAAAAATGAAGAAAACTATTTATTTTCACGTCAAGTCGTGCTCGTGCATGTGTTTTTTTACACGAAATCAAAAGTTTGTACTATCTATGTTAAAAAAAATCATGAACACATCTGGTGACAAAGAGACTCGGTCGAATTTAACAATATGATTTAATTATTTAAGAATAAACTTAAGTTTTCACATACGAAAACACAGGAACAAGGTCAAGTATGTCAATCTTAATATATATATATATAACGATCGTCAGCCTGTTGGATCGTCTCAGGGTTGAACACGAGCTCCCAATACTACTTGGCCAATGACAGTCATAACTACAAGAAACAGACAAAATTGCAATGTCCAAAATTTGCGACGTCAAACGTGTCACGTCACAAATTTTAAATGTGCGACGTCGTTGCGATGCCGTGGGCGTTGCAATTTTGCTGACTAAGCGTTTGCGACGTCCACGCCACCGCAACGATGTCGCAACAACTTTTAAAAAATAAATAAATTTGCGACCTGATAGTGACGCGTGTTTGCGATGTTCACGTGGACGCAAAGACATCGCAAATCGTATACGACGAGGTTGTAGTGATGCCACGTTGCCGTCGCAAAGTCGTCGCAACCGCGTGCCAACGTCGCAAATGACGTCGCAAACAGGCCCAGTGTTAGTAAGTTCTCTCTATAACTGGATGGTAGATGAGGGATGAGTCAATTATATTATCTTAAATGTAACCATACCTACAAATGTACCACATTAGGGACTATGGACAAGGGAAGGAAAAAACTGCAAGCCATGCAAGCTCATGTATAAGACTTGAATGTAAAGAACCACTAGTAGCATACTGCATACTGTGCCATATAAGGGCATGCAAACTAAATTATTTTGAAAATTTATAGTGCCATATAAGCCTAGACTTTAAATTGAAGGACAATTGGCATGTAATGGAACAGTAATGGTTCAACAGAATATAGGACAATATATGGTTCACATTATTTACTTCGTGTGTATAAGTCATCACTTTTTTGTTTGGACCCTTATTGGAACTACTCTTCTTTGCTTGCTTTCTTTTGGTTATTGCTTTCAATATGGATCTTCCCCACCAATAAGCATGGGAAATTAAAACTTTGTTGTGATGTTGTCCCACAAAGAACATTGATCTTCATAATTTGTAGCTTGTGTTTTGATTGTATTAATGAAGTGCATTTACTTTACATTTGAGATAATTATAGATTCTAGTTTGTTCAATTAATAGAGTTCTTGACAAATTCCAATTGGGGCCGATAATGATAAGAATAAAGAAAAATATCCACTTCATACTTGTTAAGTACTGCTCAATCCGTCTCACATCGAGTAGTATGCTTAATTTGCATTTTTGTCTCATTTTGAGTGCCTCATTTTCTTTTTAAGAAGAATGACACAACACTATATCTACAATATTAACTAAGTTGTCATTAGTTTTTCTCAAAAGAAAATCAAGAATCATTTAAGACAGAATAAGTATTAGTGTATTAAAAAGAAACTTTACATTAACATCATATTCAGTTATCAAAGTAAAAAAATTAAATAAATTACACATATGCTATACTAGTGACTATTGTGCTAAAATGACCATATTTTGCCAAGGAATCAACCTTTAGAATCCAATCTCTCAACTTCTTTAGGATGAGAATCTGCAGAGGTGGAATTAGAGACAGAATGGATCTTCTTCTTGTTGAACATTTTGAAGAAACAACCACCAGATTTTGGGACTCCAGGTGCAATTACAAATGTGCCCTTTGCTCTTTCTTCTTCTCCTTCCCTTAACTTCTCTTTGGAAAGCTTTGCCAATACATAGGCTTCTGCGAGACTATACCCAGCTGCCATGCCACTCTCTAGCTCTAATGTCTCAAATATCAGATATTGTGTTTTGGATGTAAACAACGCGATAGAGGCTGATTAATTTATACTAGTCCCTATTTGGTCATTACCTTGGCAAGCAAGCAAGAAAATCATATAATAAGCTAATTATTCTAAAGTTTGTTTCGAGTTGACTATGACTGGCGGCTTTCAAACATGGACCAAAATCAATTAAAAGTGTGGGACTCACAGATTGGCTTGGTCGCCAAGTATTTTTGACCAAACTCCACAAACCCTGAAATTGACCAATTTCATCATGGAAAAGAAAAAATTTAAGTTGGTGTTTCCGAAATTTCTGATTTGTCTCCCCAATTGCCACAGAATCCGTCCATATTTCTCATACTAAAGATCAGATATGAGCGGTTCTGGAGCTGGAAACATGCATGTGAAAGTGAAACTATTTGGGAGCAGAGGGATGGAATCAACAGTGCAAAAAGAGAAAAGAGGTGAATGCCATTTTCACTGAGATGTGGCTTCAACGATTGGGTCCTGATGCTTGTCAATTCATTTGCAGGAACAGTATCCTATTCCCAGACAAGTGACAATGGAATTCAATGCCGGAGGAGAAGTACATCACTTGTGGGAGCCGAGCACTAAGCTGTCCCAAACCAATTATGGCAAATTTTGGAGCCATTGCCTTGATTGTTCTCTCCAAGGTGAGTTTATATGATATGATAGGTGACCAAATGACATCAGATAAAAAATTGACAGGTTATAGAAAATTTATGTGGTGATTGTTGATCTTCAATGTCCCCTTACAGTTTGCATACTGAAGCTACAAAATCTTTTAATTTACTGTCTGTAAATTTTGTTCACAGTAAAGAAGTATTTGGAACGCCGTTAGACGTATCCTGAAGAAAAAAAATTAGGGTACGAGAATGTGTTGTCCTCGCATCATTTCCTAAAAGTGTTTAAAGTGCTTTCTTCACTTCAAAGAAGTTGGATCTCTCTTTGTTTGCAGACTCAACATCATCTGGAGATGCCACTGCAACTGTTACTCCTTTATCTTTTATTGCGTCAATTGCATCCGCAAATTCCTTGAAGTCCTTCACACTGCAAAAAAAGTTGTCATAAGCTTTGGACAAGTTTCAAATTTCAGACTATTTGTGCAAAATATAATGGTATGAATAAACCGTGCCATGAAAAGGGAGAAGGATATGAAACATGGAACTAAAACATTGTGGACTCCTTTTTGTGTATCTTATAAGAGCGCTCTGAGGAAAACTCAAATGTTTTTCAAAATTGAAAACAAGGGAGATGTCATCAAAGAAACAAAATGGTGATAAAATATATAACCAAGGATGGCCCAGTGAATGAGGCTCCCACTATTTCACTTTCTCTACTCAAGCTCGGAGGTAACTGACTAAAATAGTATCGACTATCAAATACATAATTCCAATTTGTACTCTATAAGCTGCAAGCATGCACAGTTAGATATCAATAGCCAACAGTCATTGTTTTAGTGGAATAATAAATGCCAACTTACCTGGTTGACAATATCTCTTCACGTCTCTGTTGTCTTTCTTCTTCTGTAATTCCTAACAAGTACCTTACCAAACTGTACAAAAGAAAAAGAAAAAAAAACGGGGGTAAGTATGTATTTCGAATCAAGGTAATTACGCAATACCACCAACCACGTGGTGTGCAACTTTGAGTCACACATGTAACTACAATTACAAACATTTCTTTTTCTTTTTCCAATCTTACTACTCATAGTCCTCCCTTCAAGAAAGACAAGACTTGACTTTCAGTTTCATGCCTCATTAAACAAAGGGTATTTAACATAAGCTGATCAGCACATAAACACAAAAGAATAGGGCTGCCTAGTGCATGAAGCTCCCACTATTGTAGGGTCTGGAAAGGGTTGTTCACGTGAGAAAATAACGAGAACCCATGAATATTATCAATAGAACTTCAGTTTCTGACTTTTTCACAAAAGAATTATAAAGTGAAACTTCATGATCATGTGTATTATCAGGTATCGTTTTAAGTTTTAGCCGGAGAGATTGAAGAGATCCGAGTAATGAATGGATCCTTGTCCTTATCCTAAGCAAAAGATCCACCACATAGAAATAGATTAAAACACACTGGAAATAAGTGGTGTCACATACCTACTATAACCTTTGGCATCAGGCAGCTGGTATGAATCTACATCCCCAATGGTCCCTATAATTGCTTTTGTAAGAGTATCATCATCCATTTCCAATTGACGCAGAAAATCTCCAGTTCCATCATAAATATCAAGTGTTTTTAACAAGTTGGGATCCCGATATGATAAGAAGGAAAATAGTCCTAAATAAGAAAAATCAAAAGGTGAGATTCTAACCTTGTAACCAAAACTGCACACAACAGCATGTAATAGCAAAAACTGTACCTGAGTGAGTATCAAAGTTACAAAAACCTCCATAAGCCCCACCACTAACTCGCACACGATCCCACAACCATGTGTTACTAATGTGCTTTGAAATTACATAAGCACTCCCACTCAACTTGTATCCAGCGTCATAAATGTTACCAGCTTTTCCAACATAATTAACCTGTAAGAGATAGATTTTTTAGAATACTTAATCAGGAGAATAGGGAAAAGCCAAACAAGAACAATTATCTAACCTGAGTAGGTATCACAATAGCTTCGTTTGTTAGAGGAAGTCGAGCATCCCATGTTTTTGTTTGAATGGGAGATTTACTAGGAAGCAAATCGAGGAATTTGCTAACAAACTTTTCCGAGCTACTAAGGTTTTTCCCATCAGCAGTCATATTTATCAAGCAACCATTCCTTGAAAGGAAGGACCCCCGAATCTCTTCCAAAGAAGCAGAAATTCCATCCCAATCTTGATCAACTTTCTCTTCCAGATCTTTCAAAAATTCTAGATAACTACAAGGACACCAAAAAAAAAAAATGTGTCAGTCGAAGCTTTGAATTACTTTTTGCCACAAAGGTCTGCTATTAAGTTTGAACTTTCCAAGGAACTACTCGTGTTAAGAGATATAGTATGATGTAATGATACTAGAATGAGTATTTACATCAAAATGCAAGGAAATTAAAAGTCCAAAAAGGCACAATCAAATCCGTATCCACGACAATCTAAAGTTGAGATCATTATAGCCCATGTGAATAGATAAGAAATTATTCTGAAGTTGCGACAAAAGAGTAACACAGGATGAAAAGTTCAGGCTTGAGACCTGACACATGACATCAATGAATACAGATTAGACAGAATAAGAACTCCTTTAACTAGTGAAATATCCCTACCTGACACCACCCATTTGTTCAGAAACCCATCCTGCGACGCTTAACTTTGCATCCATCCTCGCAGAAGCAATTCCATGCCCACTGCCTCTCAATCGATTCTGAATATAATTATAAGCTTTTAGACTAAAGATTTCTAATTCAAGAATTCAGTTTAGCTGCTTATTCAAATCTAATGCAGTTCAGTTCATGGATACCTCCATTCTGGCTTTGCTCTGGGAAACAAACTGCTTGAAACGCTGTTGATCAGTAAACTGAACTTCTTGAAGTATACAGTTCATCTACAATCAGATAACATTAATGAGCCCCACAATTAATCATCTATCCGCAGGTAAATAATCATATAATCTAAACATAAAACTATAAAAGGATAAATCCATGAGGGTATAATAGTTTACACCATGCCAAGGGCAAGGAATATGTTTCTCCAATAAAATGACAGTAAGTCTGAAACATTAATCATAGGACAAAAAAAAGCCAGAGTCACTCCACATACTCTATGCAATTATCCATGTAATCAATGCAAATAACTGCAATGAAATGAAAAAAATAGCAAATCAGCTTCAAACTATTAACAAATTCAAATACCAGATGGAATAGGTCATCAGCACGTCCTGCCATAGCCTTGCCTCGAACTATTACATGGCTGAGAGGTTCCTCCTTTCCCTTCACAGATGAGGTGAATGGATACACTGAAATACCTCCAGTTTTCCTTCCAATCAACTGATTAAGTTGCACGAAGCTCAAGTCTTTCGTACCCATCTCTAACAACGATTGACTGTCAGGAATGTAGTGGAGAGTCAAATTCTGATCTAAACATATTTGCAAAGATGTGTAAAACAAAGCACATATTTGAACAGTTTAGCTGCTTATGTAACAAAATTTGATGAGGCTCCTATCCAGTTAAGAAAATAGCTAAAACATGAAAAAGGAAAAGATTTAGTATAGCTTAGACATGCACTTAATAGCAACAATTACAATGAAAATGAAAAACAGCCATCTAATAGGTTGATTCCAAAAGGCTGTGCTGATTCCCAAGGAAAGATATTGCGGCTGGTTCAAGGAAGTAACGAACAGGAAAATAATGAAAAATGGAGTTTCCACTAGATATTTATTTTTCTATTTGAAGAATTATCTGATCAGAGAACTGAATTGAAATAAGGTCATCCTCATTCCTCATAATGGGTTCCATAATGCAAGTTACTAGCAATAAAAAAATAGGACTTAATATTACAACATAAATAGAAAAAAGAAAGACAGATTTTGCCTGATGTTATCAGTGGTGAAGATGATAGAAAAATGTCTGCACTATTACAAAAGAGAGCCAGCACAAAGATCATAAAATCTCAAGTTCAGATCCAAACTTCCTTAACAAGAGACTCCTTTCTGCAACACAAAAGTCCCTTGCCTGGTATTTTAAAGAGAAAAGAAACAAAAATTTGCCCCTATTTTCATACAGCCACCGCTAAACTTCAATGAGGGAGGACCCTCACCAGCTCATATGGAGCCTAGAGCAAACACATACAGTATAAAATTAAAACGAGGCCCTCAGTAATCAACTTAAGCTTTTAGTTGAAGACTTTGAGTGGGTCATCTACATAGTATCAAAGCAGTCTTGGTCCACGTGTCAAGCCCACGATAAAAAGAGATGGGAAGCTTGCACGTGAAATGAAAAGCTAAAAGGTGAAAATCAAACCAAACTAACAAGGTTGGCCTTTTGTATGGATAGTCCAAGGTCTTACATGTAGCCCAATATGAACTTCATACTCTAACACTAATAAAGCAACAAAAAAATAATGGGAAGACCGAAAGAGCACTCTGAGAAATAAAAACCCACAACTAAAAAAAATTACAAAGAATTGCAAACCATGGAAGACCAACCCGGTTTGGGGGATAAAATGTTGTCATAAGAATATCTATTTAGTACAAAACATATGGAATGGGAAATATAATGGATGACGGCAAAAATAATATGAAATAAAATGAAGGAATAAATGCATTCACAACAGCAAATTGGACAAAAAGAAAGGATAAGATCAACCACTACTCGAAGGAATGCTATCAATATAGTTCTAAAGCAGAAAAGGAATGGTGACCTCCATATACTATTTACATTTAAAGAAAAAGGCAACTGCAATACATGCACCTAACCTTTTAAGAGCAAGTTATGAGATTATTTATGAACAGAATGTAATCACAGAGAACATGCATGAAAAGAATATGAGAATGGCTTTCAGATGTCATCTCACCAAAAAAGTGGTACCAAAGGGAGAAGCTCTTGCTTCAAAGCACTCATATCAAACACAACTTCGGTGTAAAGGACATCATTTGTAAAAAGATCATGCTTCAAAACTTTGACTCCATTGACATCGCCAACCTGCATCAGTGCTCCATTAAGACTATGGAAACCTACAAGACAAGCATTATATATGCTAACACTTAGTGGGAGGGTATGATTACCTCAATTGGAATACGTATAGGTTCTTTGGGAATGTCCTGTAGAGAGAGGCTTGGAACACTTTTCAGAGCTTCTGGAGGGTCAGGAGTTTCCTGCTTCAATCGTAGCTCCTGTGTAGCACGTGCTAGTTCAGCAAGATCTTCTTCTGTCAAACTTGCTTTAATTTTCTCCAAAGTTTCCCTCTCAGCTGCTTCTTCTTGAGAAGCTTTCTCTGGATCAGGCTGATACAGAGATTACTCATCAGCATCAGCTATAAAGAGTGAGGTTTTTTACAGTAACAATGAAATAAGACACATTCAGGTCAATATTATCACCTGCATTTCTACAGTAACACAGTGAGGATTATTCAAGATAAATTTCTCTATTAAAGGAGAAAAAACAGCTTTAGATCCCTCTTCTGCTATTCTGGCTTTTAAAGCCATTAAGGGTTTCTCATACTTTAATGGCTCAAAAGGATCCCTATCATATATCCATTTACCCTGTAAAGAGAAAAACAAAAGAAAAAGAAAACATGTGAAAAAGAATGAATAAAAAAAC
Source organism: Pelargonium citronellum (assembly GCA_036897665.1). Classification (NCBI taxonomy): domain Eukaryota; kingdom Viridiplantae; phylum Streptophyta; class Magnoliopsida; order Geraniales; family Geraniaceae; genus Pelargonium; species Pelargonium citronellum. Next base: position 8,750 of record JAYMSZ010001948.1, read on the forward strand.
AAAAACAAAAAACGTGAAAAGAATGTATGCTGTGTACTACAGAAGGAAAGAAAGAAATAATAGTTCTTACCATGGAACGAAGCATCAGCGATAAGCCACGTGGAAATGAACCTGTGTTATTCTCTCTGAGGGAAAACTCTATCGTATTCATGGATGCCTCCACGGCATCGTTATCAAAACCTTCTTCTGCTAATTTTTTAAACGTACTCATGATTAATTTTTCTACCTTTGGAATATCATCTTCAGAGACGTTCTTCAAACCAATACTAAACTGGGGTTGGAGGAGCTCATCTTCAACTCCACCACCAACAATGGCATCACCAAGACCGCTTTCCAACAAGGTTTTCCTCAATGGAGATGCTGGAAATCCCAACATAAGATGATCCAAAAACCCTAGGGCAAGCTCAGTTTCCAAGTCCAAGGGCTCTTCAGACAATTTACCCTATCAAAACATTTTTGGTGAATTTTCTATATTAGTTATCATTTTAAACAAAATCTAACAAAAAAATAGTTAAAATTAAATTAAAATATGATCATGTGTAACAAGTGCAATTATGATATGGATATAGGGTGTGGATCTAACTGAGTGGCTAATTAATGGTCGGAGTTACGTACCGGTAAGTATCATATCAAATTTTGGTATATTTAATTTGTTGATGTTAAGTTTGTAACCATATATATGTAATATGGTTTGTGGTTTTTAAAAGTAAATGTAGGCATTAGAATTAGAAGGGTGAAAATTTATGTAAGTGGGTCTTTAAAATTTTTAGTAAATTTTATTTTAAGTAAAATAAGGATAAGTTGGTTCAACGTGGCCAAAGATAAAGATTAAAATAAACAAAAGTTTGATCAAATTTGCATTATATTTGTGTTGAGTTATAAGACACATATCAAATTGTTCATCATAAAATTTTCGTGATAGAAAAATACATAAGAAGAGAACGCATGCGTGCAAAACATGGCTATGCATGTTTTTGGAGAGTCGTGTGCAACATAAATTACAAATTTTAGTTTCCCATAAAACAAAAGTCAAGATAAAATTATAAGGAAAATGTAGCAAATTTACTATCCAACCTCCATTTTTAGAGTCTTGTTACATAAATGCAATTTGACATTTTTGCTTACTTTTATCCCCCAAATTCTCATTAAGGCATTTGTGTTAGTGTTTTTTTTTAAAATTTCAAAATATATAACAAAACGATGTGTGTGATAATGTAATACCCACTTGAAAGACGACATGAATACATATTTATCTGTAAAAATATATATTTCTTAAACATATTTCTTGTCCTCCTATCATCTTTAAATTCACAAGTTTATATACATATATAAACGACAAGACAACATGCCTATAAAGACATGTGTTTCTTACTCCCTAGTGGGGGATCACCCGAGTTAGTTGTTAGCTCTCCCCTTAAACCCATAAATCTCACCTCATACCGTTGGTAAATTAAAATTTTCGAACCTGAGATCTAAAAAAAAAATTCCAAAACGTATCAACTGATTGATCCAACATGTCTTGTCACAAACTTTCTTTTATTATTTTTTGTTAATTGATCGTTGGTTTTATTGGAAAAAAATCAACAATACACGGCTGATTATGTCACTAGCTATATGCTTGAACTTTTATAAGTTTTTAAATATGTTGCACTAAATTAAGCAAATATTATAATTTGTGTGGTCAACATGAAAGATTTAAGTTGTGGGCATGCTCCATGATGATACGCATAATATAAAATTGGGGAACCAAAAAAAATAAAGAAGAAAATTAGCTACTTGTTTATCACTAGTTGTCATTTAAATATCAAATTAAATTAGAATATTAAAAAATCACTATTTTACGTTTATATCAAGTTCATTATAATAAAAAAATATAATACAAGGTACAAAGCAATAAGTAATTGTTTTTTAGGATCGTGCATGGTACACGATTGCCCCTATAATTTACTTATATCTCACTCTTATTTTTAAATAAAATATTTTGTCACTCTTTTCCGGTTGATTTAATTATTTATTTGATCTCTATTTTTTTCATGCAATAGTTATTTGACAATTAAGTTAGTAAAATATATGAATCAGATTATCTAAAATAAAATAGTATGTGATATTCTCTACAATTCATTTAATGGTAACTCTTAGTTTTAAATATAATATTAATATGATTGTCACGTGACATTTAAATCAGTCCAATTTACGGAAAAAAAAAATTTGTAATAAAATTATATAATTTAAGATAAAATAGATAGTTGAACGACTAATATTGACATTTTTCTATACATTTGCATCCATGCATTGATAGTATATATATATAAATCAAAATTAAAATCTCTCTTCAAAGATCTACATTGATTTTCCTTGGACCAACTTCCCTTAATAATTTATAGAAATCATTGAAACTTTACTATATATTCAAAGTCAAAGATGGAGCAAATTAAGATAAACCTTGGTCTATGGTCTTTGTATTTAATTTATTGAAAATAAAAATAGCAAATAATTTGGCAAATTTATTGTACCATACATAGGCCGCTAGCAATACATAGCATGTCATTGAATTTTTAATGTCAATATTCATTTTTTCTACCTAAACTCTTACACAAAATTTAATAATATTTATAGTGTTTTTCAGGTTTATTAATGATGAATTTGTAAATAGTAAATAAAACATTTTATTTTACTATTAAAAGAAGGACAGTATAAAAAGAAAATTAAAATGAGAATAAAATCAACGGCCTTGATCTTCGGCCCGATGAATCACGTGTAATGTCGCGCCCTCGCATTGAATACGGACAATGACAGCCGTCCGATCTGCTGGTACGGATTTGCTACTCTTACTTTCGATCCACCTTATCTTTCTCTTCATTTTTAGTGCATATATGTATATGTGGAAAATATTTCATTTTTTTTGTCAACTATGTATTTTCTTTCAAATTTGGTTACTAAATTTATTTTTGTTGAGAAATAGTTTAATTTGTATTGATGTAATTAAATAACACTGATTGGTCAAAAAAAAAATAACACTGAAGTGATCGACGTGACAATTTTTGTTGATGTGACGATCACGTGATGTTTAACTAATTTAACTTTGAGACTATGTCTTAGAAAAAAAAAGAAATGAGAATTTCGTATGATTGTGTTATTTTCGTGTACGGCGAGTCTTTATTTTATCACTAAACTCTAATTCTTCAAACTAAATGTAATGCACTAAGATTTTAGAGGGCACTTACTCCCATTATATTTTTCCCTAATTTTTTCTATATTTTGGATTTGTCCCCTAAAATATTCAAATATCATATTTGTTGAAGATCATTATTGCCCCTATATTTCAATAAAATCGCACCAATTGTTAGCTTAAAAAATTAATACTCATTTCGTGTCAAAATAATTGTACATATCTTTTACGTGTTTTTTTTTAAAATAATTGTTCTCATTAAAAACTATCAAATATCAACCATTTATATATATTCTTAAAAAATATCTATATTCTTTGAACAAATTAATATTGTTTAAGTATCAAGACATGTTGAGTCAAACGGTTTAAACGTTTTTATTCCCTTTGAGATATCGGGTTTAAGTATTCTTGCAGACAACATGAGGTGAAATTTTGGGTTAGAAGAAAGAGATACCCCAATTGTGTAGCTCATCTAGGAGAAATTACACGTACTTATACTGTACTTGACGCTTTTTGCACTTGGATACCATAAACTATTTTCCGTTACTTGTGGCTACCCTAAACCTTCCAGAGTTTAATTTTTAAAGCAATCTAGAAAGTAAAAACTCGACCTTCTAGCAAAATCTTTACTCACAAGCCTAATTTCAACCAAATAAGAATCCAAATCCAGAGATTTTCAATAGCAAAATCCTAAATCACAAGCCTAAAAATTGACTCTGAAAAGTTCAAAGTAGATATGTATAACAAGATGATATATATCCAGACGCAAAAGGTGATAGATACAGAATATATACGTGTAATTTCCTGGCTCATCTATGATAAATAAATAAGAAATCATATTTAAGTTATGAGAAAAAAAAACTATTAACCAATTAATATTGGCCAATTAGGTGATGTCACTTGGCTATTTACACTCATACTAGCCCCAATGAGTTTTTGAGCGAGGAACGCACCGCTCAAATCCATTTTCTTGGTCTCTTAGCTGAAATTTCTAATACTCTTAGGTTGCGTTTGGGAACATGGATTTGATTTGAAATTCGGCATTTCAAATTTTGGATTTGAAATGTTGGATTTGAAATACAAATATAATGTTTGGAAAATAATAG
>JAYMSZ010001949.1:0-13021 GCA_036897665.1 Pelargonium citronellum
TCGCATATTCAATTAACGGTGTTATAACATTGCAATCCAAAACGAAACTACAAGGTGCTATGTGCAACTAAGTAAACTATAAAGTGTTTTTTGATTTAAGTGATAACCCCATAGGGGTTATCCGCAATTTACCCTTTTTATTTTGAACCAACCAATTAGTGTTTCGTTTATTTATTTGTTTATTATTCATATATTCATATTTAATGTTTTTCAATCTTTATAGTAACTGACCTTATAATATTAAATATTAGGAAAGTAATATCAAATTAATTGTTCGCTCTAAATTATTAGTTTCGAATTAATTAAATAAATACTAGTATCTAATATGATGATTGATGCCTTATAATAAACTTATGTTTGAAGTCTTGTATCTTTTTGTTACTTATAAGAATAAATAAATAATTTTGAAATAATAATTTTTTTTAAGCTGTTGGTATTCATTTTTATAGAGTTAACTGGTTTGTCTACCATAAATTTAACAAAATTTCGGCTTTAGAATCTGTCCTCAAATATTACTTGTTTATATTTCAAACTACCATTAAATTGTTGGTTATCATTTATGTGTTAAATAATTTTGTCTTCATAAACTTGACAAAGTTTTGTTATAAAGACATTATTCTTAATTCGTGCATAACTATTTTTATGAAAAAAGAAATATCAACTCAAACTTTGTGGAAAAAAAAAAATAATCAATTCAAATAGTACATTAAAGCAATTTTATTTTAGGAAGATGATTGTTGCATGTAATTTTATGGATGCATATTACATGTAGATTGACGTGACATATTTTAAGTCACAGAAGATTACCCAACTCATTCTTTCTCTCTCCAAAACCTACATGGGTCTCATTTCATCTATTTTCAATGCAGTTCCATATATATAGCAGAAAATGTTACACGTCAACTTACATGCAATTAATATGCATTTACCTACATGCACTAATCATTTCCGTTTATTTTATAACATTATATTACATTCTATTTGTTTTCCAAAATTTCATTTTTGGACATGATAACATGAATAATGGTAGGTATATACAATGTATGTACAATTTGATATCATTTGAAAATGATCAACTTCCAGTGTAGCAAGACAAGAAGCAAATATAGCCTAACAAAAAACTGTCAAGAGAATCTCACGAGTAGTATTGTATTTCCATTTACAGACACAGTAACCTGAAAATTAATACTAGATAAAGCAACCCATTTATTTTATTTTATTTTATTTTATGACATATAAATGGTTGTGTAATACTGTAATGTTTTTGCTTGCCTTTTCTGGATTCCTTAATCCTGACCCTTTTCTCTTTAAAAGCTTGCCTGAACGAAGAGCAAGAACCCAGGTCTGTCTCTGTGATTGATTCTCATAAAACCCAGGTTTTAAGCTCTTTGATCTTTTGAGGTTTGAGTTCTTGGTTTCTGTTAATGCATGGCTCTCTAGATTCCTTAGAGATAGCTGTGTTTGCTTTTTTGTTCTTTCCTTTCTCTCTTGTGAAAAAGTAGCTCATTCCCTATTAAAGTAGTGCTTTTAGGCATGGATTATATTTATTAGGGTTGGAATCAATCTTTCTTTATTTATATAAAAAGGGTATTGAGATTTTGAGGTGGGTTTTCTTTGAAATTGGGTAAGATTGTTCCTTTGAGTCTGATACTGATTATTGGAAGAGAAATTCTGGGAAGTTGAATTGGGAATGCAAGGAGAAGAAAAGAAAGTGGGTTTTTGTTGATATCTATTGAGTTATTAGAAACATTTGTGCCAAGATTCACTCAGATTTCTGTGACTCATTATATAGGTTAGTTTCTTTATCTTTGGATTTTCCGGCTGTCCCGGGAAGTTTTGGGTACTATCATGGAGAAACAGAACAGTTTTCGAGCTAAGAAAATGGAAAAACAGCTTAGTTTTCAGGGAGTGACAGAAAATCAGCCAAGTAGCAGCAGGGTAATGGAAAAGCAGCATAGTTTTCGTGGGGTGATTGAAAAGCAGAAGAATTTTCGGGGGTTTATGGAGAAACAGAAAAGTTTTCGTATAGCGATGGAGAGACAGCTGAGCTTCATTGGAGGCGAGAGGAAGAAGAGCAAGGAGTCGCCGGGAAAGCGCGGGGACTCCATGCTTCATTTGGCAGCTCGAGGGGGAAATTTGACGAAGGTCAAAGAGATTCTTCACAATTGCGTCGATAACGAGTTAAAAGATTTGCTGTCGAAGCAAAACCTGGAAGGGGAGCCCCCCTTTGTGGCCGCAGCCGAGAATGGACATGCCATAGTTGTCGAGGAGATGTTGAAACATTTGGACCTTCAAACCGCATCTATTGCAGCCAGAAATGGATACGATCCTTTACATGTTGCAGCAAGACAGGGTCATCTCGGTAAGATATCATACTTTTCTCATGCTCCATGTTTCATTTAGGGTCAAATATTGGTCTTCGGAGAAAGTAGATCCTCAAAATTGTATTTCGAAATCCTCATTTTGCTGATTTGATGCCGTTTTCGTTATTATCTTTGACTAGCTGGTTTTGAATAGTCAGATTAAAGTAAAGGAGTGTTTGTTTTTGCTTTAACTTTGACTAGTTCATTCAGAAGTCTCACATCTTGCCTGTTTTCCTTAGTTCATGTGGCGTGATTGTGTAATGTACTGCGAGTCTTGCTTGTTTGCGTGTGCTTCTTTCGGTCTGTACGTGGAGCCATAATATATTTATTTTCTACAAACATGTCGTAAATTTGTAAATTGTATGCTTGTTATCACTTTAACACTCATAGTTCATATTACATTTGTGTAAGCTTTGTGATTGTAATTTGTTGCTGAAGCGAAGCCTCTTTTTCTTGAATGGTCTTGCAGATGTATTGAGGGAACTACTGAACTCGTACCCGAACTTGGTCATGACTACAGATTTGGCCAATTCCACAGCCTTACATACAGCTGCCGCTCAAGGGCACCTTGAAGTTGTAAACCTCCTCCTGGAAGCTGACCCGAACCTTGCAAAGATAGCACGTAATAACGGCAAAAATGTCCTCCATTCTGCTGCAAGGATGGGGCACTTGGAAATAGTGAAGTCTCTGCTGAGCAAAGACGCAAGTATCGGTTTTAGGACTGATAAGAAAGGCCAAACTGCACTACACATGGCTGTGAAAGGACAAAATGAGGAGATTGTGCTAGAATTACTGAAACCGGATCCCTCTGTCTTGAGTTTGGAAGATAATAAGGGGAACACTGCTCTGCATATTGCCACGAGAAAGGGCCGTACTCAGGTTTGTCCTGATTTCTATGTCTCTCGTTCTTTTTCTTTAATTTGTTTTGCGATGCTGGTGCTAAAAATTAACAGTGCTTGCCTCCTTGCACTGTGCTGCTCATTTTAAGAATTTGGATGTTGATCTATCTGAAAATTAACCTTTACAAAGGGCGAATTTTGAATATTTCATTAATGCAACTGGTGCTACTAGAATGCCCATGTAGAGACTCTGATCAAAGCTATACACTACATCTATGTCTCGCGCACACATAAGCACATGCTCGTGCGCACAAATATGCATGCACTTGTTCTTTGTAACACACACTCACTTGTAGCCTGTCATGTCTGGGTTTGTGAAGAGGCAGGAGGGTTCATCTTCAAAATTATTGCCATAGCATTCCTGAAAAGGTTCTGGTGCTTCATAAACTTAAGATATGCCTGGTTATGTATTCTGTACTGAAATTTACCTTTATTTATTTGCAGAACGTACGCCGTTTATTATCAACTGAGGGTGTTAACGTCAATGCTATGAACAAGGCTGGAGAGACTCCACTTGATACTGCAGAGAAATTCGGAACTCCTGAACTTGTCTCACTTTTAAAGGAAGCCGGGGCTTGCTATTCTAAGGATCTTGGTAAACCCCCAAGCACAGCCAAGCAACTTAAGCAGACCGTCAGTGACATAAAACATGATGTCCAGTCTCAACTCCAGCAGACCCGTCAAACTGGTTTCAGGGTCCAGAAAATTGCAAAGAGGCTAAAAAAGCTACACATCAGTGGCCTCAACAATGCCATAAACTCTGCAACCGTTGTAGCGGTTCTCATTGCCACCGTTGCTTTTGCAGCCATATTCACCGTACCCGGGCAGTATGTTGAGAAGGAGACACAAGGGTTTACTCTCGGGCAAGCTCATATAGCAAAAAACGCTGCTTTCATCGTATTCTTCGTGTTTGACAGCCTGGCATTGTTCATCTCCCTAGCTGTAGTTGTTGTCCAGACTTCTGTGGTTGTGATTGAACAAAAGGCGAAGAAGCAGCTGGTGTTTGTGATTAACAAGCTCATGTGGCTGGCTTGCCTGTTCATTTCCATTGCCTTCATTTCTCTCACTTACGTGGTGGTGGGAACTCACACCAGGTGGCTTGCCGTGTATACCACGGTCATCGGCAGCCTAATCATGCTCACCACGATAGGCTCCATGTGTTATTGTGTTGTCTTACATAGGATGGAGGAGACAAAGTTAAGGAATATAAGGAAAGCCGAGAGCCGGTCTCGTTCTTTCTCTATGTCTATGGCGTCCGAGACCGAGATTCTGAACAGTGAATACAAGCGGATGTATGCTCTGTAGGAGAAACAGAAATGCTTCTTTCTAGAGAACATGTAGATATGACACAAGCAATCAGAAGATGGATTCGAGGAACTTTCACAAAAGAGCAGGTTTGCAACTTCCCTATTTGGCTATATTTAGTGTTACTGTTATGGTTTCAGCTACAAATGTGTTTTTCTCCTATCTGCTTACAATAAAACTGGCAAACAAGGAGACTTCAATTATAAAAGATTGAATAGAAGTGAAAAAACAGTGGCAGAAGTTCATTTCAGCTGCTACTCACAATCAGTGCCCTCTTTATACATTCTTGAATGGGATGTTTTTGTCCAGCAAAATCATACAATGCTCTTCAACTGGAAAGCTACGAGTCAAAACAATATTATTCGAACCAATTGAACCTGTTGCAGTTGCATAAAATGGCGATTAGGCTCCTCGAATGTATATTTACATCTAGATGCTGCCCAAAACCCTACTGATACCATCCCCTCTGCTCTCTTGCTCTAGCCCTTAGCGCTAGTGTATATATTCCTTTCCTGTCCTGTATAATCCATCTGTGTCCAGCGCACGAAAGGTTGTTCAGCGGTTATTTGTTGAACTGCTGTGTTGCCGCAACTGATCCGTTCTGTTAGACCCTCCATGGTGTTTTCTTGAACTAGTGCTGTTGGATCTTGACTCCATGCGAGGGGGCGCTGCAGTTGTTGTCGTTGTTGTTGCTGTCTTTGCAGAGTAGATGTGACGTACTTGGATTTTGTGACTATCTGTTTTGGTTGAGAAACTACCTTGGATAATGATCTCCAAAATCGCTTCCTTGTCATGGTTGTTTTCAGATGATGACCAGTTATGTGGAACACCTTCTGAGTTCTCTTCATGGCTATTCAGGTCTAGGTGATGTATGGTGACCTCTGTGGATTGATCAGGTTTAATTACACCAGCTGCTGGTGTGACCTATTTACAACACAGTACAAGAAGATGAAATTACTCAGGTGAAACAATCCATGGCAAACAGCAAATGAAAGACTAAAATGCTGTAACATACCTCAAGCCATCGCGGAAAGCCTAAGGATCCCCTTCGACGATATTCTACCTGTCCATCATCCTTGACGATGGATTGACCTTCACATATGATTTTATATATAGCTTTATCCTTCCCGTGTTTGTTGGTGATTCGTACAGTAGATGTTTCCTGGTTTTGAAGGGTTATCTTTTTGGTGCTTACTATAGTCTCTGGAACATAGCGTAACTTTTCGAGTATTGAATTGATTTTCTCGTTATGTTTTATTATTGCCCCAAGCTCCTTCCTCCTAACGGACCTATCAATATGAGCAATTTTAACATTGAATTTGCACCGAACTGGTTTGTGATCACTCTCAGTCACATCCATGCAAGCCTCGTACCTGTAAAAATTGATTTCATTCATTAGAAACAATGCTGGAAAGGAAAACAGAATATAAAGAGCAGCATGGAACATACAATAAAATTGATGTGACTACAGGGCAGTCTAAACTGCATTCAGACACTTGACCCAACCGGTTGTCACGATATATCACTCTATCACACCAGGCAGGAATTCGTTTTTTCTCCCCAGAATCATATCCTGGAAAATTGATGACATATTTATTAACTGAACGGCATCATACAAAAGAATGATGAGATGCAAAGGCAAAACTAATTAAGAGGTAATACTAATAGCAATTCTGCTTCTTTCAAGAGAATTAAACAGCATAGTGATTCTACAATCATGGCAGCTAAGGAAACATATGATTGAACGCAAACAGCTATCTAAAAATAGTTAAGACAGAATGTCAAACCTTTTGAACAAAAGAGTACCTGCTAAACCTGGCTTGTGTCTTTCAAACTTGTAAGTTGGAGGGAACTTGATGAGTCCCTCCCGCATTCCTTGAAAAACTCGGCCATTTTTCATCTCTTCCCTGAGCTGATCCTTTTCTCTAAGCCAGTCAAAACATCTTTGGGAAACAAAATCCCTTGCTTCATCATAAGATATGCCAAAGAGCCGATAATTAAAATCACCCATAAACACAACCATGTCTGCTTCTGATAAATCAGGCTTGGTGTCTTCAGAGTTGGGAGCTGGCGCCTGTCAAAGTACCAAAATACTGTAGCTTATAGCTCACAGAAATGAATGATGATAAAACATGTTAATAGATCTTCACTATACCAATCAGACCAAGGACATACATTTGTTCCCTTTACAGTATGAGCAGTTGTTGAGACGCCAGCTGCAACAGAGAGGGCGAATGGGAAGCCAGAAGAATAAAGCAGCCAAAATAAATATATGGAGAAGGCAATTGAGCAATACAAAATCAGGTAGGGCACCATACCGGCAGCATTATTAAGTAGGTTAGAGGATCGGGAGAACGCCATATTTCGAAAAATGTGATCAAAATCTGCATTACGGCGATTGACTGCTTCCAAATGTGCAGCCAAATGACAATTGACAAAGCACATTATCCGATCATATACTCTAATTCTCAAACCTACACCTCCCTGGACAAATGTAATGTTATAAGTTAAAGCTGAAATCATAAGAAACCAGTACTTGTGACAATTAAAACATCACAGATATTCTTCTTCACGTGTCAAAGATGAATATAAGGGTTGTAAAAGAAGAAATGCCATGGCTGCCTTAATTTATTACAGAAAAGGTTTTGTAACCATTTTTTTTCACCCTTTGCAATGAATGCCTTAACAGTGTCCATCCAAACTAGACAGGTTATGGACGAAGTAAATCCTTGACAAAGTCCCAACTTAGAGAGATAAACAAAGGGTTATCCAGAGGATAGCCATTTGTCAAGTAATAGAATGCATTGAAGCTTTTGTATCCTTCTGGGATTAATGATTATATGGGCCTCAACTTATCCAGGGTGCCTATCAGTTAAGGTCATGAAAATTAATGTGATCTACTTCGAACTGATAAAGGGTTGGAAAGTTCTTCTTTGTCCAAATATGTCACTCTTGGTAAAAACCCTGAAGAGGAGTAGAGGCTGTTGAGTGATTGCAAATTTAGTAAATCAATTCACTCCAACATGTTGATTCAGACAACTGATTAGAAATACATGGTCAATGGTTACTCCACCTTTTGCTAATCATACTTAATATTTGACAGATCTTTTTGGACTTACCAGCTATGCCAACAGAAGGTCCCATGTCTCCCTGAGATTTACTTTTTTGTGAGTATCTATATGTTTTTCTTTTTGGCATTTAGGACAAGCTATGCCAACTGAAGTTCCCGTGTCTCCCTTGAGCTTTACGTGTTGTGAGTATCTGTATGTATTTTTCACTTCTTGTATCTTTTATCCACTTCAACGTTTAATTTTCTACCCTCGGTTAGAGATTTTGTCCAATATCACCAGACCATATTTCTCTTTCTACAAGAGAAGTGATTCATTTCAGGTAAATAGATACTCTATCTGTCTCAAAATGAGTATCTTTCATTTTTGAAAAAATTAAGGATATGTTAGTGATGGTTGGATTTTATCCTTATACGTCCATGTGTACTTGTAACGAACACGAGGATCTAATCTTGGGATATTGTCGGGAACTCATGTATAACTACTCAAAAATAAAAGTGGGCACTCATTTTGAAATTGAAGTTTTGGAGAAATTGGGAACTTGTTTTGGGATGCAGGGATTATGGTTTAAATTCTAGATGCATTATGTGAAGAGAATCCTTATGTTGATTTTCTTGTCCTTTATTATAGAGAGAATTAACCTTCTTTTGCGTATTTGTCACTTATGAATTGCATTTTTGCAACTAAAAATAAAACACTCAATTAATAAACCCCAATCAATTAGAACTATATCATACAAGTAATAGCTTATACATTATGCATATCTTAGAGGGTCTCAACTCTCGATTTCAAATGACAATGTGAATGAAACTAATAGCATATTGCAATGCATGTGACATATTTTTTCAAAACATAAAAAACATTTAGACCTTTTTTTTGTTCTCGAAATATTTAGATATTGTATATCTAAGTTCTCCAAGTGGGACAGTTAAACCTCTGGAAAAAATAATAGCACTCATTTTCCTTTATTGGTAGTATCATATATGAACAAGGTTTATTGCAGGGTAGTGCCAATGGCAACCAATATTTTAACTTCAAGTACTTAATGCAAAGTGTAAGGTGAGTTGAAGTTAAGAGCCAAAGACACCACTCTTGTCGACCAATGTAACAATGTCTCAGTTATTATAGAATAAATGGCACACATAAATAAGCTACTGTTTCATGTTATGGCAAGAAGGCCATCATGCATTATCAATATATCTGCCTACTAAATTATTCTACTCGATTGTTCCAATATGCATTAGATTTATGCATTCTTCTTTTCCGCATTACAGGATTACAATGGCAAACATGCATAAATATGCAGGACGATATTAGAGTTTTCCCCTTCTTAAATATTCATAATAAGAGTAAGTAGAAAAAAAAATGAGCTAGAATTAAGAAGTGAGAAAAGAGACGAACCTTATTGCCGATGGCACGACCGAAGCCACATGGAACTGCAGCAGCATCAATGTCTCCAACATGTTTTCGAAGATTTTTTCTTACCCTAAGTTTGCAATGTCAATCCACAATATAAGAGGGTGAACATTATTGTAGGGTAGAATACTAGAAATATAGAATGACTTTATAGAAATGGGATGGAATTAAGGTTCATGATTTTAGAAAAAGGAAAGATGAGCAGGTTGTTGAGTGTACATTTTATGTCCAACATGAAAATAATGTTATATCTCAATGATCTTCTTTGGACAATACTTATTGTTAACCCAACTACTATATCAAGTGGTCATAAACTTCACATTCTTTCAATGCGGATACTTTAACACTCCCTCTCACATATACACTTGACAACACAACGGACCATGCTCATGGACCAAGGGAGGCAACACAAATTGGTCACTAGGCCCAAACCAGATCATCTCTAATATAATATTAAACTTCAAATATTGGGCTACAAATAAAGGCTTTAACTTCCACTACTAAAATGTCAACATTATTAGTAGGGTTTCAATTCCACCATTATATGTTGTTTATTTATCGTATATTTTTCAATATGAGACTTTATTGCCCAATTCAATACTTACCATAGAGATATGAGCAATCCGGCAAGTTGTCTTGAACCCATACGTTCAAAAGCTGATCCTTCTTCTAAGGCTTTTCCTATATTGTCAATCCACCATTGCCCAACAGCACTCCCTTCAAGTCCTACCTATAATTGAAAAGGAATGAAAAAAGGCTGATAAAAAAAGGCAAAACTTGAAATAGAGAAAAATAAGTAGCGTGTGTGACTAGAAGAAAGAAAATAAAGGCAGTGTGGTTATCAAAACTGACAGCATGATTTGTACATTTAGCTTAAACTAAAATAAAGGCTTGGCAAGTACAATCATAAATAAATTCCTAATCCAGGAGATATCCAGGATTCAGTTTGGGAAGTTTTGAAGATGCAGAAGAACAAAACTGATGTAGGGTAAAGTAAGTCAAGCAAGAGAGAAGCATTTGTTGTTAATAGAGAATATGTCATGAATACATTTTATCAGTGCACCACTGCAGATTTGCATGCAGGCTTGGATATTCAGAAATGTGACAAAGCAGGTGTAAATATATGAGATTCATAACTCAGAAGAACTACATATAAACTATATTATGAAAACTGTTATCTTTTCTAGCATGGATAATATTCAGCCAATAGTTCACTTAGTTTCCACATATATGCGAACTAGAACTTACACAAAAGTCAGATTGCACATTCAATACTCATCTCCTGAGATGCAGGATTTTAACAAAGATATCCACATGGTTCTAATTATAAAGTTAATTCTCCACAGTGCAAATGAGAAGGAAAATAGAATAATTTTCTTAAAACACCAAGTGACTGAATTCAACCAGAAGCATTATTAACTATTGATACAGAACTCGGACATATTCCTATATATCAATTTTCCGGCCAATATCATTAGAATGAAACCAAGGGAAAAGAAAAGATTTTAAAAACAACGTAGAAAAAGTAATAAAGATCTCACAGTTTCTTTTGCTGCAGACATCGCAAGAAAACCAGCTCCCATGTCTACTTCTTGTAATCCGATAACAATAATGCCGACATCTGATGCAACTGAACCTAGCCATGATATAAGAGCATCCTGAGGGGCTCTTCCTTGACCGACATTCCATGTGCCAACTAAAATTCTGACATTGTCTCTTCTTGTGTACGTGGTTTCTTTTGCAGCCAATTCTGTTCGTATTATGGTGTCAATAGGTCCAGGAGATCCGATGTTCCAAGCACGGATACCACCATGAGTTGCCAAGCTAAATACATAACCATTCCCAACTGCCAGTTTAATCACAGGACTGGTATAAGCATGCCATCCTGCAATCACATTTCCCTCAAGATCTAATATTTGGATCAAACCACTCACATAACCTACATATATTCGTGTCCCAAAAGTGCAAAAACATTGAACGGCACTAGGATGGTGGTTAAAATCATGCAAACGATTTCCGTTTGCATCCCACTGCACAAGCATGCCATTTGTACAGCCACTCCAAATCACTCCATCTGGAGCAAGTATTAGCGCCTCTGTTCTCTTGGACGACTCTTCTACGAAGGCGCCTGCCCCTCTTGTTTCAACACGTCGAACAGCATCTGCTGCTCCCATTATTGCATTACGTGACCTTTGCAGAAAGCCCGGGGACTTCTCCTTTTTCGTTGTGGAAACAGTTTTTACTTTTACCTCATCTTCTACTGGCTGATCTTGCCCTTGTGGCACATCAACTCGATTCTCCGTTTGACCCTCAGTATTGAAAACTTTCAGAAGTTCCCTTGTACGAGCATCCCTGCCGAATAAACAACTCTCAGGAATCAGAATTAATTAGCTAGATGCAACAATTATGATATACAAAAACTTCCTCTCAAATAATGATTTACTCTTATTGATGCCCTGCACAGATAATCAATGAATTTGAATTAGTAAAACTTTAATTAAGGTTTCTTAAACTTGCAATAATCATGGGTTTGTGCTAGGTTGACTGACAGTCTATTAAGAAGCATGGATAACCTGGAAAATAGTACTCTATCTATAATAGATCCCAAAAAGATTACTTTTTTTCTAGGTACAGATTACTCTTCAAAAAAGTAGCTTATGCAAAAAAAGTTACTCAGAGATTCAGGCTATAGCTATACTAAACAACTATTGATAGACAACAAGACTAGTAGCAGCAAAAATATACATACCACAGTGAAAATGACGTGGCTCCAGCACACCAAACTTTTGCTCTAACGTGATCACATAGCAAAGTCTTGACGTCTGAAGAGGATATACTACAGTTACCATTAACAGTTACTTGGCTTTTAAGGTCAATGCAAGACCTCTCCACTAATAAAGCAGCCATGTGCTTTTCCTCTGGTTTTAAAGAAAGAGATTTTTCAATGGTTTCCCATGGCCAAACCCTAATAACACCACCCTCAGAACCTGTCCAAATGTCACCTGGAATGATAAAAAAACTAAGAAATCAGAAAAAGCCGACACCACACCAGCATGAAGTTGTTCCGCAAGAAGAACTCGTCATTGAATATATGGGAAAATGAGATATATAACACTGTAACATCAATGAACCCAAACGATTTAAATGGCAGCGAAAAGGATGTACACAACAACAGTGGTTTCACTTTTGGTTTCAAGTGCAAAACACATACCTCTAGATTAGAACTAGCTACTTCTAGAAATGGGTGCATGACATTTATGATCTCAAGTGCAACGTACAGTAGTAAAGGGTGGCTCACACCATACAATTGTAAGCAGATTTACCCTGCATTAACAGAGAGGCAGTTTCACTTGCTTAAAGTTTAGGGGAAATTACACGTACCTACCTGTACTTGACACTTTTTGCACCTGGATACCCTCTCGTTACGCGTACCTATCCTGAACTTTTCAGAGTTCAATTTTTTGAGCAATCTAGAAAGCGAAACTCAACCCAAATCCAAACCCTACCAAAATCCTTACTCACTAGTTTCAACCAAACAAAAACCCAAACCCGGTGATTTTCTATAACAAAATCCTAAATCACAAGCCTAAAAATTTACTCTGAAAAGTTCAAGGTAGGTACGTACGGGAGGGTATCCAGTTGCAAAAGGTGTCATATACAAGGTAGGTACGTGTAATTTCCCCAAGTTACTTTAAGGACCAAAAGTTAACTGTGGCTATTAGCATAGTTTCATATGTACTCAGTTTATATTAGTCATAATAGAAGTCCATGACATGATGTTAATTCTATGTTGTTTTTGACTGCATCACCACTTATGTTTCTCTGAAACTTGTTGTCTATATCATCTCATGCTGAGCCCTTTTAAGGATATAACTTGACAAACACATACAAGGATAGGGACAAGCTTGAAGGGTTTTGCTAAATTGTTGCTTATTATTGCACTATCTTAATAGTACAATGATGATATTGT
>JAYMSZ010001950.1:0-13020 GCA_036897665.1 Pelargonium citronellum
GGCACCGATTTGCTTCTCCGTATCTTCCAGAGACCATGGACGTGGACCCTGACGATATCTTCCGCGACGACGAGGACGACCC
The DNA here is from genome assembly GCA_036897665.1 of Pelargonium citronellum. NCBI lineage: Eukaryota > Viridiplantae > Streptophyta > Magnoliopsida > Geraniales > Geraniaceae > Pelargonium > Pelargonium citronellum. The sequence continues at coordinate 83 of JAYMSZ010001950.1, forward strand.
TGACAACGAAGCTTACCAGGTTCCGTCTTTCTTCTCCCTCATTTGTTTCATTTTTTATTTTATTTTTGCCTCATTTTTTTTTCTTTCTAAAATCATCTTTTCGTGTTTGATTTCAGGAGAGAGAGTCCACCAAAGAGCTTGTGGTTTACTTAGTTGATGCATCGCCAAAAATGTTTTCCAATACTTGTTTTGGAGTATGATTTTATATATTTCAAATTTGTGTGAAATGTTTTGGTAGCTGTTGTTTGTTATCCATGCATTGGCTTCAGCTGGGGGGTTTGTGCTTTGATGAGTGGTGAATTTTATATCATTTTAGTGATTAAGTCACTGATGAACTATTTGATGTTTTCTATGCTTGCATTACCTTCAACTGTAGTGTTTATGGTTTGGTGTGTTGTATAGAAACTTAGGCATTTAGTGACCGAGACATTACTCAGTGGTTGGAGCGTGTTATGCATGCATTAGCTTTAGATGGAGTGTTTATGGGGCGGTAGGATCTGTACAAATTCAGACCCTAAGTCACTCAGAAATTATTATTAGAGATATGAGAAATCACTCAATGTCTGTTACTCTTGATGCCTTCAAGTGAAGTGCTTATAGTGTGGCATGCTAGTGAAGTTAACTGAATATAGGCATAAAAATCTCCAAGAAAATTTATTTTTAGTTTCAAAAAAGGGAAACAGTCTCTTTGCATGTGCTAAGATTATAGCTGCATAGATAAATGTCCTCCCTTATGCCACCTTTTTATGCCTCTTTGGTTTTGTTCAGCTCTTCTAGTTCGATTGTAAGTTGATGTTCTACTAGCTGTTGTTTGGATGAGCATTCATAGTAGTTGAATGTTTCCATTTGTATTTTGATTCATATTGTCTGGTCAAATGAATTCCTAAGAATATGATCATTTCAGATGAACTGTTTGGTTATCCATTCTACTTCACTTGCCTCATTCATATATTGCTCTACATGTTACTGTACAAGAATTTAGGTGCTTTATATCTTTGTGAATGTAACTCTATTTGCTATGTATGTGTTGATGTCAGAAGAATGATCAAGAAAATGTGACTCCTTTCCACATTGCTATTAGTTGCATCTCCCAGTCTCTGAAGAATCAAATCATTAATAGGTCTTACGATGAAGTTGCTATATGTTTCTTCAACACGGTAAGTTGTTCTCTCTGATAAACTGAATATTGTATTTAGAATATTCCTAATATATTATCTCCGAACCGTTTTAAGTTCTCCCTGAATCACCTCTGCTTCATTTATTTTTTATTTTTTTACAATTGCTTCTACATTTTGTTCTATTTAGTCTTTGGTTGATATATTTCTTTTCCATAGAATTGCATAATGTTTTGTTGCACTTCAGGCGAAATCTCTCAAGTTTTAAGTGCATTCATAAATTGCTCTATTTGAAATTGAAATCTGGCATAGAATTGAGATGTGTTTCTATCAAAAACTGTAGTTTTGTAATCTGTACGCAGTTGAAATAAAACTAGATGATAAAAAGAAAGAACGTGATGAGTTTACTCTGTTGTATCCTTATTTACATCATTAAAAAGAATAAATGTGTTGCACACTCTTTGAATTTTTTTTTTCAAAGGTATTTTTGCCTCAATGACTGCTGTTTTAAATAAGAGTTAAGTAGTGGTTGCTAATCTATTGGTTATATATGGGCTTGATGATCAATGTCATTGTGGCCTCCAACTTTGTCAACATCTGATGCAAGCTATAGCTTAAACTCCTCTTTTTCTCAGCATGGGAATTATAGAGAAATAGAATTCCATTGCCTTAAGTCTTCAGACATGCTTAGAGAACATCTTATACTCTTCCAATATCCTCATCACTGTCCTGCTGTCTGCATATCTTACACATACATTGTGATATTTCGTGGCAATGTTTTTATATTTTTATGATATTAATATTCAGTTATATATGATATGATCTCCATTCTCATAGCACCCCAGAATGGAGATCATATCATAGTATCATACATTGGTAAGGGTTACTAAGATGTACGCATCTATTTCTAGCATTCTCTTGAAATGTTTACATACAGAATCTACTTTATTGAGTTGATTCCATCCTTATTTGCAGAAGGAAAAGAAGAATTTGCAGGATCTTGATTCTGTTTTTGTTTTTAATGTTCCTGAACGAGAGCATCTTGACAGGCCAACTGCAAGACTTATAAAAGAATTTGATCATATAGAGCCTAGAGGGTAAGTTCTTAGGTGAACAATCGCACCATCATCTTCCTTCTGCTTCTTCTCCTCCTCTTATTTTATATTCCAAATTATCATGAGATTATTTCATTGATATTGAAATGTTTATTTACTTAAAGGCGTCTTTATCTGCTTCACTACTGATATTTTGATTGCTGTAGATGTCCTTGTTCATTATATTTAAGTATTTAACCAATTACTTGTTTTATCGACTACTTAAAATTGGTTTTGTTGCAAGTGTCTCTCTCTCTCATTCCACCAAAATAAAGTGATTAGATAGCCCTGAATACTCCCCATTTTCTTTCATTGACATGTTGTAAACTATAATTTTCATTAAATTGCTTGTTTGTGTCATGACCAAAGCTGCAAAAGTACTAACTATTCTTGATCAATGTCTCTTTTGATGTATGGTGTTGAATTTTAATACAAGCCTGTTGTTTGGAATCATATTCTCGCAGAATCATTTATGAAAGAAATTGGGAGTAAATATGGTATTGTATCCGGGTCTCGAGAAAATTCTCTATATAATGCGCTCTGGGCAGCACAAGCTTTACTGCGCAAAGGGTAATGCTGCATACTTCAAACCTATTGTGTGAGACAAGTGCCTTATGCTTTATAAGCTCTTCTCTATGTTGTTTTTGAATAATGACTAGCAATGTAACTATCTCAGATCTTCTAAGACAGCTGATAAAAGGATACTTTTGTTTACAAATGAAGACGACCCCTTTGGGAGTATCAAGGGAGCGGCAAAAACAGATCTGACCAGAACCACATTACAACGAGCTAAAGTATGGATTGCTATAAATATGATTTGTTCATGTTCAATTGTTGAATGGTCTCAACTTTCTATAGAATGGACTTTTATTATCATATGGCAAAATTTTCAGGATACAAAGGATCTAGCTAGGCATCTCAATTGAACTTCTCCCTTTGAGCAAGTCTGATGAGTTTGACGTTTCTCTTTTCTATGTTGTATGTCCATACCCTTAGTTTTTATGTCTTGTTCGGCTTCCATGGCTGGTGAGGGCCATTTATACTCACTACAACTTTAAACGTGCATGTTCAGGAATTAATGGGATTGAAAGGCGACGACCTTGTTCAGTTCATGCCTTCCACAGCAGAGAGGTAAGCATTTCAATCTTTATATCTATGGTGTTTCTTATGCGTGTCCATAGGAGTGCCATGTCTAGTATTGAAAATGTAGTAATCACTTTTGCTATCTGCTTTCCAAATGAGTCTCATTCTCATATATAATACATTTGCAATTAAATTCATCTGAGGGTTGCTGATTCTCATATGTGGCTCAGTTTCAGAAATGGGATTGTTTTATTTAAAACTAGTTCATTGGTTTTCTGTTAAGTTGAAGATTTAAATTCAATAATTTTAAGGCTGGAGTATCTTTGGGTAACAGCTTTTAACCATGTAAAATTTCTTAGTCTGAAGAAAGGTTAATACTCTACTTTTAGATTGGAAGATATGAAGGAGCAGCTGAGAAAGCGTATGTTCAAGAAGCGCATTGTTAAAACTATAATGTTTTCTATTAGTAGTGGCTTAACTGTTCAACTCAATTCATACGCTTTGATTCGTCCAACTGTTCCAGGTATGCATGTTCCATAGTTTCTAATTAAGCATTGGTTACTGTTATCAGACTCTGGTTTCTGCATGCAACCTTTAATACATGGTTTATGACTAAATTGTTTCTTGCATTTGGTTTCAAGGAGCAATTACCTGGCTTGACTCTGTTACTAATCGTCCTTTAAAGGTACATGACATTTGCTTCATCACATGTCTTCTATTGCACATTTGCTAGCATACTGTCAGTATGTATACGAACAGCTGAAGTTATATTGTGTAATACTGATTCACTAGCTCTAATATCATCTGTAGCACAAACGAGTCTCTTTAATCTTATTTGAGTTCAATGTCTTCTAGAAAAGTTTTTTTTTTCCACAACTTTAAGCTGCAGCACATTTGATGTACATTGTTCCTATTTCGATGTTGGAAATTTTGGATGGTGGCAAGAACTCATTTTCTGCCTTAAGCAATGTTTCAATTTTCTGAGAATAGTGGATCAATGTTCCTCTACATGGATTATTAGTTTTTGTGGTTGTAACTTCATATTGTCTAGTATGCTTGGTCCTAGATGCTGTATACGTGTTAGTGCTATTGTGCTTTGCGTATGCATTTCTTACTATTGGGTCATAGCTTGGTTCAATGTTTTGGTATGAGGCCTTAGTGTTTTAGCCATTACATACCACATAGTATTGTTTTAAGGTGGGATTGGATTGTAAGGACTAGATTTTAGTGAATACAGGTTGACTTTGTGTGCAGACTGAAAGATCTTTCATCTGTGCGGATACTGGTGCATTAATGCAAGTGCCTCCAACACGCTTTCATGAGTATAAGAAGTAAGTACTTTCTTTTCCTTTTGTAACTATTCATCATATTCATTTCCAGAGCTTCATCATTTTCTTGATTGGTTCTTGTGGGTTCTTCCTTTCTCGCAATTAAAACTTTCTTAAGAAGGAAATGCATTATTATGTTTTTATGTTCTTCCTTCATCATCTCCATTTTATGTAAACTAATGGCTTGTATCAATGTGTCTAGGCTCTGATCTGTGCCAAGACAGTAAACTAATGAAATGAGAATGAGGAAAATGCATATAACGTTATTATAATCTAATATAGTAAAATTAACTTCAAATTTTTGAATCCCTGTTATTTCTAATACGACTACTAAAATTAAATTACAGTATTACACTTAGGATGCAATTTCAATGACCTGTTCAGTTGTTTGCATGAATTAAGTTTGTAAAATCTGAACATGCTTTCGACAATACCATCTTTAGAAATTCTTATTGTGTTAGACTGTTAGTGATTGACTATTCGTAACTACTCAACTGCAACTTTGAGTGGAATATATGAGATTCGATGAGAGTATGAATGGAAATGAGTGAACTTGGGGCGGCTTTTGTAATCCCCCATACCCATCCACTGCCTCTATTTGGGATCGGATTCTTCTGCCATTTAGGTCCCGTTTATATATTATATTATTATATATAAAGAAATTTTTCTAAAAATGCAATTAAAATTTTATTTGAAAATATATTGCATAATATACTAATTAATTACAAACACAACCTACTATTTAAATTATATACGTTGAGCATAATTTAATAATACTCTCTTCGTCCCAAAATGAATGCTCACATTTGCTATAAAAATTCTCTCAAAATAAGTCTCCACTTTCCTTTTCTAATTGTTAGTTATGCATGAATTCATAACAATGTCCCAAGAAAGCCATCAAGTTTTTGTGGGCTACCATTTTTGGGAGAGTAGACATCCATTTTTGGGGACAGATTGAGCATATATTATTGAATACTAAATAGAATCAGGTGCGGAACAGGACGGGGTGGGGCAATTAATGGTCAAGGACAAAATTCCCCAATCTCCCAATGGGATTGGGGATTGAGTCTCCGTCAAGTTTGTGTGCTACCATGAAAGCCATCCCTTTCATCAGAGCTTATTATGTTGTTGGTCCATTATGACATTATGAAGCTAATTGCATTTTACTAACGCTAAAATTTTAATTATATATGTTCTGATATCAACTATATACTAGGAAATTCAGCCTCTTTATTATTTTATTTTATTGTTTAATTTTCTCTTCAGTGAGTATATAAAGTTCTCAACAGAGGAGCTATCAGAGATAAAACGAGTTTCAACTGGACAGCTTCGACTTCTAGGATTCAAACCGTTAAGCTGCTTAAAAGATTATCACAATTTAAGGCCATCAACATTTGTCTATCCCAGTGATAAGGTATCTGCTTTACTAATCCTTTTAAAGCATTGCCTGTGTGGTGATTCTTTTCGTTTCTTCTTTCTTCAGTAAATTACTGGTAAATGTAGGTGGCTCAATTCAAGTTTTCAATTTTATGAGCATTTAGTAGTCATCTTCAGTATTTACTCACCTGAAACTTGTATGCATAGTACATGGTGGCCTCTTGTTTCTCTCTGCAAATTGATTAGAGAAGAGAAGGTTTCTTTGGTTCTTCCCTCATTGCTTTCCATAGCTGTCTATGAAATTGCTTCTTTGAGCCTATTACTGGGAGTAGGTGATCATCTCTCGTGTTCTTCATTTTTGCTCTTTGTTTACAAAAAAATACAAACTATGATTCAATAAATCATCACAAGTGTCTTGAACTCACCTAATGAGTGTAAGGGTATTCATAATACATGAACCCTATAGCTTTCGGTATCAATACATGAGCGTGGCCACAATTCTTTTGTTGTGTTCAAGCCCTATTTGTTGCGTCTTTAACACTGGGTACAAGTATAAGATCATGTGACATTGGGAAAATCATGAGCCTCATAATAATAAATGTTTTTGAAAACACGATATATCGGGACAGCGGGACTGCTGTCCGTTACATTTATAGGATGTTAGTGTTGTAAATATTTTTGCTGCCAGATTTGTAGAAAAGTCATCAAGGAATAGATGAAAAAAATAAATTTCATGTAGTCGCAGTACCTCTGTTATGCAGTTCGTTGGGATTGACTTGTTGAGTGTTTCTTTATGAGTGGGTAAAACTTTATCCTACAAAGTATTTTCCTTATTATAGTTTGCAACTGGCCGAATATATAATCTTGTCTTCTACATTATTTTGACAACCTCTGTTGTTATGTTATATATGACTCTTTTGCTGGTCATCTCATGCAGGAAGTATTTGGTAGCACTTGCATTTTCGTTGCCCTGCATAGATCCATGTTACGGCTTAAGCGGTAAGTAGTAAATGAACTGTTTTTGTGCAATTCAACCGGACCACTATGTATCATATGAAATTAATGTTGCTACACACATTAACATTCAACACCATATTTTGTATAGCACTTGCGTTGTCAATGCCCTGCATGGATCTATATTATGCAGTCCTTTTTTATGGGCTAAAACTGCACCTTTAGTTCTCTTTTGTATAAAAATTTATTTGAATTTTGGGAAACCTTTTGCCAGAATATTGCATGTTTTAGATTTACATGCTATCTTACTTTCTTTCTCAGTTTCTTGGTTCATTCTGATATCAGCATTCTCAACTAAAAGTAAAAAAAGTATAGATTATTCATAGATCATAACTGCATATGACTCACCCAACCTCACCCCACTGAAAGTTGGGTTATAGCCATGCTTGGATTAGTTCCTCAGCAAGTAATGCTGAATAGAACTAAATTTTTATTCGCCAAGATTATGTATTGAACAGAACCATGAAAGGTATTGTTTTCATTTTTTTCTTCTTCCAGTTTTGCAGTTGCATTTTATGGTAGTTCAACTCGTCCACAATTGGTTGCCCTAGTCGCTCAAGTAAGACAACAGTTCTTTGTTCAATTATGCATGTACTTTGTACAAACAGCTTGTTACACTGTGGCCTTTGAAATAAGACTCGTTCTAAAATGACATTGCAGTATCTTGTGAGGAATGCTGTAAATGACATTGCAGTATTAGGAAGTGTTTATGGAAATTAAAGAAGCAATGTCAGTTGTAACTGTTATCTTTTTTTTCTTTCTTTTTTTGTATGTCTGTCAGTGTATGGTTGGTCCAACGTCATTTTTTGTAATGTCGAAAGCAATTATTAAGTATATGCTCTTTGAAGGAAAAAGCAGTGTTTATCGGCTTACTCTCAGTGCAACAATTCAAATATAAGATATTGATATCAAGTCCAGTTAATAGCTCCAGTAGAATTCTAGTTATTACTTAACCGATATTACATGTTACAATGTTTGTTAATTACATTCATGATAAAGTTCACTAATCTCTTTGAAACTTCACAGGATGAGGTGATTGTTGCTGGTGGTCAAATTGAGCCACCGGGAATGCATATGATATATCTTCCTTATGCTGATGACATACGACATGCTGAAGAGGTAAGATATATAAATACAATGTGTTTGTGTGTAACCCTAAGAGGTAGTTTGAATAGACTTCTTAGCAATATCAATGCTTAATTAATTTGATGGATTGTGCAGCATCATTCAGATGTTGCTGCACCTCGAGCAACTGATGATCAAATTAAAAAAGCTGCTGCATTAATGAAACGTATGGACTTGAAGGATTTCTCAGTGTGCCAATTTTCCAACCCTGGTGAGCTGTACTATACTTTTTGGTAGTTTAGTAAGTTAACGCGTGGCTTTAAGTTCTAACGAGTTGTGTCGGAAGTGTGCAGTCCTCTACTGTATGTTCAATATATTTATCTGCTAACATGACTCAGATTATGTGTGAATCATGAAGTCTAACAAGATACAGTAAAACATGGGGAGAAATGTGTAACTAAAATCCCGGGGGGTTAAATTCCAGCATCACCTGTAATTTTTCATTTAGACTATGCTAATGCAATTTCCCCATATTTGTACTGGTATTATTATACTAGCTCTGGGATTTGTCTCAAAATGAGTGTCTACTTCGTGTTTTGTGAGGTAGTTATGCATGAAGTACCTACAAAGGATACTATATCCCTAAGATAAATTAGATAGAATACCTTGAGTTTGTTATAACAAGAGCACATGGGGATATAAGGGAAAAGGCTAACCCTAACTACTACTTTTTTTACAAAAATAGGAAAGTGAACCTTCATTTTGGGACAAATGGAGTATTGATGTCATTCTGCAGTTACCAATTACTTATAGATTATGCTTCTCTACCGACAAAGTGGAACATTTATACAATTATTATGTTGTCATATTTAGTCGTTGAAACTTTTGTAGTATTCTTTGTATGTAACAAAGTAGGATTTTGCAGCCTTGCAGAGACATTATGCAGTATTGCAGGCTCTAGCCCTGGATGAAGATGAGATACCCGAAGTCAAAGATGAAACCGTCCCCGACGAGGAAGGCATGGCTAGGTTAGGACAAAGTTGTGATCGCCTTTTCCTGTACCCATTATTGATATTTATCACAAAAACATTGTGGATACTATCAACTTGAAACGATATCTTTGCAAATTTTGGTTGGCAGACCAGGACTTGTTACTGCAGCAGAAGCATTTAAGCGTTCGGTCTATGGGGAAGATTACGAGGAAAGCAACTTTGGAGGTGAAGGAAAACCAAGTGAACCATCGAAAAAAAGGAAAACAGCTAGTGAAAGTTCAGTTAATGAGTGTGCAAACTATGATTGGGATGATCTTGCGGACAAAGGAAATGTAAGTAAACATAATGGTTTGTGCTAGGATTATTTCTGACCCTAATAAATTTGGTTTCTTTCTATGGGTTGCAGCTGAAGGATTTGACGGTGGTGGAATTGAAGCACTACCTGACCGCACACAATCTTCCGCTGAGCGGAAAGAAGGAAGCTTTGATCAGCAGGATACTAACTCACATGGGAAAGTGAGAGAGACCTGAACTTGAAGCTTCAATCCTTACATCAACTGCAACACAGACTCGACCGTGTACTGCAGCAATGAATTTTTGTGTGGAAATCTACTATATAATACTGTTTCACTTTCCCAATGTTTTATATATGTAAAAAAAAAAAATGTTTCTCAATGTTTCCCAATGTTTTGACCTATGAAAATGGGATGGAAGTTGGACCAAACAGGTTTAAGCGTAGAGGGAGAGATACAAAAGAATTCCCCATCTCTAGCTCTACCAAAATAGGCCTCATTGATGATGCATAAGAAGTTATAAATAATCTTTGACTTGAGTTTTAAGTGAAAATAAAGATTTTAAAAAAATTGGGCAAGGATGAGTAAGCTAATAATGGAGCCCATTGTTGAAGTCTTGGGTCAAATATCACCAAGGCTCTAGGAAGTCAACGAGATCAACCAAATGAAATAGAGACCACAAGGTCCATGCCCGTTGATGAGTCTCAAAACCAAGTCTACTTGACTTGTCAAACGATTTGAGTATAAGGGCTCAAGGTAACCTAAAGTGGACCCCATCGGCTAAACGGAAATGAAGAATACAATGCTCATGCGTGTGGAAACACTTATGGAGGTGTCCCATGTCCTCACCACTGATTTAAGTGCAAATTAAGGCAAACCCACGACCCTAAGTGAGTTGGGTTACCACCAATTCTAACATTTTTACACCCTTCTCTCTTATATCCTCTTGTCATGCTCTACCTCATCTTGAATTTTTTTTTTAGGAATTTAGGACAACCTCGAGACCAAGTTCGAGTCATGTTTAGTGCTATCCTTACTTTTTAGGGCACATTATATCTTTCCACTGGTTTACAACTTCCTATTAAATTTTGGCATGGTAGCTTTCCATTGTGGGTGATTCCAACACTTACCCAATTTTCAACATGTTTGGAATCGTAACCTCAAAGGGCCAACTTTGAGCCCTAACCCCATGGGAAAGTCCAAGGTCTATTCTTATGGGAAACTTCAAGCCCTAGCCTTTAAGAGGCAATTTCAACACCTAATTCTTGGCTCTTAACTCTATTGTGTTGGGTCACCTGACACTAGGGGTGTTCAAAAAATCGAACCATACTACTCAAACTGATCCAAATCGCACCGAACTAAACCAATAGAACTCATAACGGTATAATTTTTTATCAAACCGCAGTTAGCGGTTTATTGAGCGGTATAAGAAAATTTTCAAACCGCTCAAAACGAATTGACAGCCATACCCGTAGTAGCACTATAATCTAATTCTTTAGGTCCAATAACTCATTGGACATTCATACTAAAAATCATATTTTGCTTATGTGAAAGATTGCACTATTACTAAACTATTTTTCTTTTAATGTTTAACTTGTAATGACTTGCTTAAATTTAATTCTGTGCTTATTTTTTATATATAATTTTAGAGTGAGTTTATGTTCTCATGTGACAATCTTTATGTCAAAATATTGTTTTGGTGGATAGATTATTGCTTACATATGCTAAAACTCTTCTAGCAATCTTCACTTCTCAGCAACAAATTTCCCATTTTATTTAGGTTCTAAGTATATCTTATCGGCAATGGCGGCAACCGGCAAGTTCATCAAGCATTTCAAGCTGCCAGTGAAGGCTTCGATGGATAATGGTGGCCTCACTGTGACAGTGCCCAAGTAAGAGGTGAAAAAGGCCATTAAAATCTCTTACCGAAAGCCAAAATCATCATCATAACTTTGATCTGGGTGTTGGATCTTCATGTGTATGTTTTCAATAAACAGTCAATGCTACGAGCCTTTCTTTTGTCAAATAGAGGTGTGTTTATCTATTGAGTTTATGGTTTTGTGTGTTTAGAGTGTTAAGTACTGGTTTAATTTGTCATGGCAAAGAGTTAATGAAAATATCACATTTTAATATTATACACATAAAAATATATCTTCATATATATATATATACAGTGTCAGTATATATGTATATAGAAGTCTGCGTAATTAATTTGTCTTCTTCCAATTGTCTTACTGTGTGTTGAATGGTTGAGTATGTTAAGGGTTAATCATAGCACACAAGTGGACAGAAATAAGACTAAAGATATATATGAGTTTATTTAGTTTTAATTTGCTATCGTAACTGCTGGTGTTGGTGTGCATGGGTGTTAATAATTTTCACATTTTAGGTTGATTTCAAAGCTGGAGAAACTGGATGTTTATTTTACTTTTTTTTATAATTTATTATTGACTCCAACAATTCAAGCGGGAAAGATGAGGGTAAAGTTTAAGGGTTAAAATAGGACCAATCAAATGACGATACATGTCAAAATAATATTTTTAAATTTTTATACATGTCAAAATATTTTCACAATATAAATTTACTATAGAAACCCGATAAGGTATAAAATCCATACTATAGTATATAATAATTGGTGAGAATGGCTAAGGTGATGACACCTCACCATTTTCTTTGCAAAGAAGCAATTCTAGACCACTAAGCTTTAACTCTCCAAATCATGACTTTTGGCTACCCCTATTTGCTATTAACTAAAAACAATTAGTAATAGTTTTACTTATGATATTAAGTAATAAGTAGTATACTAATAGTCTTCCTACTAATACACTTTAGCTAAAATATTATAGGTATGACAAGGTTTATATAGTAGTTAATCATCTCATTATTTCTTCACTTTTCCGATGTGGGACAAGTGAGCAATTTATGTAATAACATTTCTCTTCATTTTTTATGAGTTTCCGATGTGGGACTTTTCACACTCAATTCATTATCCATAAACACTTAGTAAAAAATAGTATGATTCATATCATTACATATTAGTCAACATCTTGAGAAGCATGGTGTACGTAGGTTGTTTGAATAACTTTTTTTTCAATATTTTTTTAGAACTATAATTACAAACAAAGTTAGCAACATATGATCATAGCAAGAATGACCCTCTTATACATGGTCTTTTAGGAAGAATATATACTCCAACTTTGTAAATCAAAATATTGCATTGCTATTTTGACAAAGCAGTTTAGACCGACTCATATTTGACATGAAGGCCATGAAGGTGAACTTTGAGAATTACGGGTAAATGCTAAATGATTGTCATAGATTGGTGACAAAGGTAACGAACCCGGCTCATATTTATGAACAAAAGTTTGTTGGTGAATTTTGAGTGCTGCAAAATGATGAAATCAAATTCAATATAGGGGATGGAAGCTTAAGTGTGGTTAAAATCGGTGACATATATTTTAAAAATAATATCAAGATTTCTTTGCATATGAGAACCTAAACCTCATTTTATTGCAAGGAACAACCCATCAACAAACCCTAAAAATCCTTTACTTCAAAAACACTTCCTATATTATAT
>JAYMSZ010001951.1:0-13017 GCA_036897665.1 Pelargonium citronellum
AAGGTGAAGCGGTGAAGAAGTGTAAGGAAAATCTGGACCAAGTGTCGAGAGAGATTGCGAGGGTCTCGGCGATGCTCAAGAGGCCGCTTCGATTTCAGGCATTGGTCGAGCTCAGACAGAAGAAGAAAGGTTATGAAGCGGAACGAAGCTTGATTGAGAAGAGGTTGAAGGAGTTTGAGGCTGCTATGGAGTGTTTACTCGCTTTTCTGGACAGGGAGGAGTCGATGGAAGAGGCTGTAGAAGAGGGTTTCAAGGTGTTTAAGCTCGATGGAGAATTCAATTGGGGTAGGATTCATGGAATTATGTTGCGGGAGTGTCGCAGGCTTGAAGATGGACTTCCAATTTATGCCTATAGGCAGGAAATTCTTCGAAGAATTCATCAAGAGCAAGTAATTTCAATTTCTCAATTTTTTAATCTTTTATGGTTGCTGATTCTTATAGGTTTTGTTATGTTTTGTGTGGTTTCTAGCTACCTAGACAATGCTCCCTTGTGAAGTCATGTTATGCTGTTCATGTTACCTTTGAGAAATTTAGACTCTTAAGGCAGTGTTTAGATTAGAATTTTTGTTCTGGAATGAGAATCAAGAACCGCAAGTGGGAATGGGATTCTAATTGTTCACGTGTCGATATGTTTTTTTATTATAAATGTAATGAGAATGACTCTAGATTAGGAATCTCACTCCCATTCCAAATTTGATAATCCAAAACGCCACTTAAATTATCTACATCTATCTAAATGGCTGTGTTGTTTAGACATGTCATTAATCTTTTGCTTCTAATTTCTAACCACCATGGCATAGGTGATGGTGTTGATAGGAGAGACTGGTTCAGGGAAAAGTACGCAGTTGGTTCAGTTTCTAGCTGATTCAGGAATAGCTGCCGATGGGTCTGTGGTATGTACTCAGCCTCGCAAGATTGCTGCCTTGTCCTTGTCAAACAGGGTCAGAGACGAAAGCAATGGGTGTTATGAAGATAATTCAATCATCTGTTATCCGACATATGCATCGGCTCTGCAGCTTGATTCCAAGGTGATATTTACGACAGATCATGTTTTGCTTCAGCACTACATGCATGATAAGAATCTGTCTGGGATTTCATGTATAATTATTGATGAGGCTCATGAAAGAAGTTTGAACACCGATCTTCTTTTGGCGTTGGTCAAAAATTTACTTAGTCGGAGGTTTAATTTGAGGCTTGTAATAATGTCTGCCACAGCTGATGCGGACCAGCTCTCAGAGTACTTTTTTGGTTGTGGGATTTTTAAAGTTGTGGGGAGAAACTTCCCGGTTGATGTCAGATATGTTCCTTGTGCTGAGGGAACTTCTTGCTCTGGTGCTGTAGCACATTACGTTTCTGATGTTGTGACAAAGGCAACTGAGATTCATAAAATGGAGAAGGAAGGGACAATTCTTGCCTTTTTGACTTCTCAGCTGGAAGTAGAATGGGCTTGTGAAAAATTTGCATCTCCCTCTGCAGTTGCATTACCTTTACATGGAAAACTTTCTTCGGAGGAGCAGTTTCATGTTTTTCAGGACTATCCTGGTAAAAGGAAAGTTATTTTTTCTACGAATCTTGCCGAGACTTCCCTAACAATTCCCGGGGTTAAGTATGTGATAGATTCAGGCTTGGTCAAAGAGAGTAAATTTGAACCCGGGACTGGCATGAATGTTCTTAAAGTTTGCAGGATCAGTCAAAGTTCTGCAAACCAACGAGCTGGTCGTGCTGGGAGAACAGAACCGGGAATATGTTACAGACTCTATGCAGAATCTGATTTTGCATCAATGCCCATCAATCAGGAACCTGAGATTCGTAGAGTTCATCTTGGTGTTGCCGTATTACGAATCCTTGCTTTGGGCATCGAGAATGTTCAGGATTTTGGTTTTGTTGATGCACCAAGTTCTGAAGCTATTGACATGGCTGTCAGGAATCTTGTTCAGTTAGGAGCCATTGTACCGCAAAATGATGGTTTTGAACTAACTGAGGAAGGTTGGGGTTTGGTCAAATTGGGTATTGAACCTCGGCTGGGTAAACTTATTCTAAGTTGTTTTCATCACCGGCTGGGTAGAGAGGGTCTTGTCCTTGCTGCTTTAATGTCTAATGCCAGTACCATTTTTTGCAGGGTTGGTACTTATGACGATAAGCAAAAATCTGATTGCCTTAAGGTGCAATTTTGTCATCAGGGTGGTGACCTCTTCACTTTGCTCTCTGTATACAAGGAATGGATTTCTGTGCCCCAGGATAGAAGAAATGGGTGGTGTTGGGATAACAGCATTAATGCGAAATCCATGAGGCGATGCCATGATACAGTCACAGAACTGGAATCATGTCTCGAGAAAGAACTGAGCATGATTGTTCCAAGTTATTGGGTGTGGGATTCGCAACAGCGAAATGATAACGATAGCTGTCTGAAAAGCATTATACTCGCTTGCCTTTCAGAAAATGTAGCTATGTACTCTGGATGTGAACAACTTGGTTATGAAGTGGCTTTAACCGGACAGCATGTTCAGTTGCATCCTTCATGTTCATTGCTAATATTTGGTCAGAAGCCAAGTTGGGTTGTTTTTGGTGAACTCTTATCAATATCTAATCAATATTTGGTATGTGTAACTGCATTTGACTTCGAATCATTGTCAGCCCTTTGTCCTCCTCCTTTGTTTGATTTCTCAAAGATGGAAAAGCGGAAATTGTTAGTGAAAGTCATGACTGGCTTTGGTACTTTGCTCCTTAAAAAGTTTTGTGGGAGGTCCAATAGTAACCTGGTATCACTTGTGTCGCGTCTTCGAACATCCTATTTGGATGAACGCATTACCATTGAAGTCAACACTGATCAGAATGAGATTAAGTTATTTGCTTCATATGAAGACATGAACAAGGTTTCTAATCTTGTTTGTGATATGTTGGAATACGAGCGAAAGTTGTTGCACAATGAGTGCATGGAGAAATGGTTGTATCACATACCTGGTGACTTCCCTTCTGTAGCATTGGTTGGAGCTGGTGCATAAGTTCATAGGCAATGTACGTGATGGTGACGACAAGTGGGGCAGAATAACATTTCTTAATCCCGATGCTGCTAAAAAAGCTGCCGAGCTCAATGAAGTAGAATTTTGCGGCTCCCTACTGAAAATAACTCCTTCCCGGGCAGCTTTTGCTGGTGATAATAGAATGTTCTCATTCCCTGCAGTTAGAGCAAGAGTTTTTTGGCCCCGTAGGCCTAGTAGGGGGCTTTTAGTTGTTAAATGTGACTCCCATGATGTCCCTTTCCTGGTTAATGATTGCTCTACCCTGGTAATAGGAGGAAAGTATGTTCGGTGTGAGCCTGGAAGGAGGTCTGAGGATAGTGTTGTGATCAGTGGCATCAATAAAGATCTGTCCGAAGCAGATATTTTTGATGCACTTAGGGGTGCTACGAAGAGAAGAATCCAAGACTATTTTCTGGTGAGAGGGGATGCTGTAGAGAATCCTCCATGCCGTTCTTGTGAAGAAACTCTACTGAAAGAGATATCTCCCTTTATGCCTAAGAGGAACCCCCTTACCAATTGTTGCCGAGTCCAGGTGTTCCCACCTGAACCAAAGGATTCTTTCATGAAAGCTATGATCACCTTTGATGGAAGGTTACATTTGGAGGCAGCAACTGCTTTGGAGCAAATAGAAGGGAAAGTATTGCTTGGATGTCTTCCATGGCAAAAGATTAAGTGCCAGCAGTTATTTCAGAGCTCTGTATCATGCTCGGCTCCTATTTATCTTGCAATCCAGAAGGAACTCGATTCTTTGTTAGAAAGCTTTAAGCATCTAACAGGTATTTCTTATTCTTCTGCTTTTTATAGTTTTATATCCAAATAATGTTTATATGTATTAACGTCTGAATCTGATTAATTGCTCATCGTTTCCTTATGAATGCAAGTCCTGCTATTATTTGTGTTTTATGCAGAAATTCCCTTTTCTCTCTCTATTTATATTTAGGTTATGAAAACCAATGTGGTAAATGTAGATATTTGTGGTGAACTGTGGCATGATGAATTTTTTTCCTATCGTGTTTTGACTTCCTTGACTATCTGCGAGCTGTATAGCTTGTGTTGAATGTATATCTCCGACTCTTTGTGGCTGCAATTAAGCATTAATTTTTTCGTTTGTGCAAATTAATGTTGTGTTTTATTACAATAAGGGTTCGGATTTCCTTGTGAATGATATGATATGAATGAATTGTGGCCATTTTCGAGTGCATATGTCGCTCGCATTTTATTAGGATACACAGCCCACCATGAAATAATTTTTTCGGCACCGCAAATAAGTGGAGCATCATCTTTATTGTTCAGTGGAACACCACAATTCATTTTGAAAAGTACAATAAGATGTTGCAGGAGGCAGTGTCTATGTTGGTTGCATGAATCTATGTTTCGAGATTGTATAAATTGAATAATTATGACTTTCATTGTACCAAGATTTTGAGCAGTTTGTGTGCTGTATGTGGGTCGTTCATTTTTATATGGTCATGGTACATAGGTATATACTGATTTGGACAGCATAAAAAATCTATCCTCTTTGACGTTGCTTTTTGGATATTTTTTCACAGGTGCTGAATGCATTCTGGTGAGGAACGATAATGGTTCGTATAGAGTAAAGATATCAGCCAATGCTACAAAGACTGTCGCGGAGTTGAGAAGGCCTCTGGAAGAGCTTATGAAAGGGAAGACCGTGAACCATGTCAGTCTCAGTCCAACTATTCTACAGCTTCTGTTCTCCAGAGATGGCGTGATTCTCATGAACTCGCTGCAGCGAGAGACTGGAACTTGTATTTTCTTTGAGAAGCAGAGTCTTAATGTGAGGATCTTCGGTTCTGCAGACAGTATTGAGGTGGCGGAGCAGAAGTTGATAAGTTCTCTTCTGTCCCTTCACGAGAGCAAGCAACTTGAAGTCCATCTCCGTGGAAGAGGTGTACGGCCTGACTTGATGAAGTTAGTGGTGGAGAAGTTTGGGCCGGACCTTCATGGGCTCAAAGAGCAAGTGCCGGGAGCTGAGTTCACTCTCAATACTCGCCAACACGTCATCTCCATTCGTGGTAACAAGGAAATGAAGCAAAAAGTGGAAGAGGTACTTCACGAGATTGCACAGACCAGTGTTGTATCGGAAAGACGGGTTGAAGGCGGCGAGCTTTCGTGCCCAATATGCCTGTGTGAAGTTGAGGATGGTTACCGGCTTGAACACTGCAGACATTTGTTCTGTAGGTTGTGCTTGGTGGAGCAACTAGACTCCACAATCAAAAGCCGAGATAGCTTCCCAATCTGCTGTACTCAAGAACGCTGCCGGGAACCAATTTTGGTCTCTGATTTGAGAGCTCTCTTGTCAAGCGAAAAGCTGGAGGAGCTCTTCAGGGCATCTTTGGTGTCCTTTGTTGCATCCAGCAAAGGCGCTTACAGGTTTTGCCCTTCTCCCGACTGCCCATCAGTTTACCGGGTGGCAGATCCCGAGACAGCAAGCGAGCCATTTGTGTGTGGAGCGTGTTATGCAGAAACATGCACTCGGTGCCATCTAGAGTACCACCCGTACCTCTCATGCGAGATGTACAAGCAGTTCAAAGACGACCCGGACACTTCACTAAAGGAATGGCAAAAGGGAAAAGACCACGTGAAGACCTGCCCGGCATGTGGGTATACAATAGAAAAGGTTGACGGATGCAACCACGTGGAGTGCAAGTGCGGCAAGCACATCTGCTGGAACTGCTTAAGTGACTTTGATAGCAGCGACGAATGCTACACCCATCTCAGGTCAGTTCACCAGGCCATTTTATGAATTTCGGACATTTTAGATTGTTATATACTGTGTAGTATATCTATATCATCATATCATACTGTGTAGTATATCTATATCATCATATCACCTAGTATCATGTAAATGAAATAGTGTCAATACGTTTCTCATTGTATATATATATATATATATGTATTAAAGGAGGGGTTAGGGTTTATTACCTACATACTGGTTTTTGTGGATATGATTTGCTCAGTGAATGCGCCATTTTCAACCTTTGCACATTCTCTCTCTGCTGTCTGCATATACATATAATACAGTGATACCAAAATGTATTGATTCTGCTTGTAGTGTATATATGTATGTATTAGAATTTTGCTTACCTTAGTTTACGTTCCTGTGTTTGATATCCATTGCGACCTCAAGCAACGTTATCCGTTGCTGACGAGTAGACACAGCAATCGGGGTGTGGGCCTAATGTAGGCTGGGCCAAAATTATAACGTTTTTGTGAGACTCAACTTAAATCTGACGAAAAATTGCAAGTTAGGTGTTTTGAAGAGGAAGAGGGGACTAAATTTTTTAGAATTTGTGTTAGAGCTGACAATACGGAATTTGGGTTGGGTTTTTTGGGTCTAAATTTTCAGCTCTATTTGGCCGAGCCATAAGAGGTCTAGGTTCGTGCAAGCTCTACCTAACTCACAAAAAATGCAGGCCATAATTCCACACTGCCCACATCTGAGTCTCACATTCAAAGCCACACTAATTTGAAAACTACAGTTCACTGTGTGTATGGTGTTTTTGTCATTTTGTTGATATTGAAGAAGTCTGTTTTTGTACAAAGCAAAATTGGATGCATTTGATTTTGGTTGCATGGCATGAATGGACCAGAACAGAAGAAAGCCCAGGATTGTGCACCAGTGGCAGTGAATGTAATTACTTTACTGGTTAGGTCCACACACACTAACTCACTCAGATATTATCGCTTCATGCCTCTCTCCTTCCAACAGCCTGAGCCTCAAAAGTCATTTCAATATTTTCTACGTTCTAAAATAAATTTATCGTAAATTTTCTTTTTTGTTTATTTACCTGGGCATGAATTAGGTCTCGGTCATTTGAAGAGGCGGAGACAGATATTAAATTACAGGATTGTTTACGTAGGAATGTTTATGGTTTGGAATCAAAGCGAAGAATTAATTTGAATTAACAATTTACTTTTTATGAAAATGAAGAAGTGAATTAAGTAAATTGTACCGATAGGAATTTTTTTAAAAAAATAATTTATTTAAGTAAACCAATTGAAAAAAAGTAAAGAAAAATTGTGTTGGACCGACATAGGATCGAGACTCAACTGAAATATTAAGGAACATAAAAATCTAGTTGAGTCAAAACATCGACTTATGTGTAATATAACGATAAAATATGATTAAAGGGTAAAAACAAACTATTTATATTGAACTTAAAGAATGAACGAAATAAAATAAGAAATAAGAAATCTTGGCGATTTAGTTACTATAATTGTGAGGATTAAAATTTGTGACGTTATATTAATTTTCTTTCCATTTGTGCCCTTCTTGAATTCTTGACTTGTTGTGTTGGTTCCTTCATGCCATACTTGTGATTTTGGTAATAATTGAATAGTTAATGACTCAGTTGAACATGATTAGCTGTTCTTAATTAATCACATTATTACTCACTTAACCCACTTTGGTAAATCTTATCTTTTATCACAATTCATTTTGTGTGAGAGAGAGAAAGAGAATCTCAATATGAGATTGGTGCTTTTTGTGCCTATTTGAAGAGAAAATATAAATTTATATTTAATTTAGTAGAAGATTATTGTCACATTTATTTGTTAAATTCACACAACATTTTTGTGATAAATTATGGAAAAATAATATATTATTTACATCCAAATTGTTTCTAAATAACAATATTTGATAACAAAAATAGCATGAGCTTGAATAATAACTAAAATGGTAAATAATTATTTGGATTTTATGCAATGAATATATTTAAATGTAATGGTGTCTAATTATGATATATTAGAAAAATATTTTATTATTTTACCGATTGAATCAATTATAGCAATTGGAGAACATTTTACAATCATATCGAAATAGGTCAATGTAATTTAAATTTAAGTTCTTTAATTATGTAATTTAACTTATTAGTCAATTTGATAAATCTAATCTATTTTTTTATATTGAAAATCAATTCAAATAAATATTTATATATTAAAAAATCCACAAATGTGTAGTGTAGCAGATCATAGCCCAGATGTTGACTGGTCATACAGTTAAAAACAAAATTACAATGGGACTTTTGCTACTACCACTGGCTGTTCTCAATCCCTATGAAAAAAATAATCATTACTATATCCACAAAACGACATCGTTTGACATGTTTTCGTTGTTTTGCCTGCCAAACGGTGTCGTCTACTTGATCAACAACACACAAAGCATAAACTTCAAAAATATGGGTGAATCAATAAATTTTAGGTAAATGTTTATTTTTGGTTCTATATTTTATCTAATTGATATTAAATTTGATTTAGTCTTTAAATTATTTATATTGTTCTATTTTGGATCAAATTATGCTATTTTTTTTTCAAACTGATCCAATATGTATAAATAAATGCCGACAAATTAAATTAGCAAAATATACTAATATGACCGAAAAATAAAGTTGTATAATGAGGGACATGGTCGGTCACGTCAATTATGTCCTTCAATTATAATTTTTTTTTATAAAATTGTTGATCTCATGATTAGTTAATGTTACTTGGTGCTATATTAACAAACAAACAAAAAAAAAACTTGCTGAGGGATCGAAATGAAACAAAAATTAAATTGAACAATATTTCTAAACAAAATAAATAGTTTAAGAACTAAATGATACATTTCTCTAAATTTTATATTCAAATTTTTATGCAACTCTAATTCATTAAAATCTTTAAAAATAATAATTTAAAAATAGCTCAAACTAATTTTCAATGAAAAACTTGCATATTCTCCTCTACATAAAAATAACCGAATCAAAAAATTTGACACAAAATTTTGAATAGAATTTTTTATGACTTTTATTAAAAGTTAAACCACACTTTTTACAAGTCTAAGGACTAAAATTTCGAATAATTCAATGGATACAAAAGGAAATTACTCATAATTTTACTTCCAAAGGAAAGAGTTTCCCAAATCCCCCAAATATTACTTCTCATTCACATTACAAAAATTAGAAAATAAAAAGATTAAAATTAAAATAGCCTCACCCTCTCCTCTATTTTTACCTTCACTTCTATTTCTCTCCTCACAAAGAAAATGAAAGATCAACAATATATATATTTAAAAAAAAAAAAAAAAAAACTCTTTTTTTCTCTTGATCACAGCACATTGATCCAATGAAACTTTTGTGACCATTTCCAAATATCTATGGCAGCTGGTGATTTCTCTTCCCTTTCATGCCAAAAACATGAACTTGAAATAACCTCTTGAATCCCATTTTTTTCCCATCGATTTATTCGATTTATTTTCCCATCTCCATCTCCTCCACATTGTTGCAAAAGGGTACATCTCCAAATCCACACCAAATTCCCCATTCAACCGAATCGATTGATCAAGAACTCGAATCTCATGACCTACAAAAACACGAGTCTAGTGATCAAGAACTCAGGTTGGCTTGTCGGGTTTTCGCCTCTTGGCATCTGCACTGCTTTGCGAAGAATTTGCACATGACCCAACTGTTAGTTCATCGCTTTTGTAGCTCAAGCATGCCGCGTCCAACACCCCATTTGGGCTTTGAGGCACGAATGGGGCAGTTGGTGCGTTGGTAGATGGTGATGTGCTCATGAGCGAGAAATCCTTGATCAGTTCGATGCATTTCAAGATCTTGCCCTGCAAATCAAATCACATTAATGTGAAATCGCTACCATTTTGGTAAGAAATAGCAAGAGTTTTAGTCCTCGGTGACATTACCTTTTCTATGTGAACAAAACAAGCTATGACCTTGTCTGTGTCTGGTGCTTGAGATTCTCTGGAAACGGAGATTGCCACTGCTGCAGCGATTTCAGAAGGCTTGAACTCCAAGAAGTCGATACCTGCATTGATCTCTTGTAAGACCTATTGACTCTTTCGGGAATAGCAACATACAAATCACAAGCATACACAAATACTAAGAAAGAAACCTAGAATATCAATGTATGAATCATAAACATACACAAATCGTAAGAAGTAAACCTTTGGTTATGCTTATTATAAGTCGAACTGATTTTGAAATTTCCCAAGAATATCAATGCATGAATCACATAGATACACAAATAGTAAGAATGAAACCTTCGGTTATGCTTATCAAAACTTCCCGAGAATATCAATGTACAAATCACAAACACACAAAAATAGAAAGAAAAAGGCCTTTGGTTAAGCTTATTTTGAAATCTCCCGAGAATATCAATACATGAATCATGCACACCAATAGTAAGAATGAAACCTTTGGTTATGCTTATTAAAACCTCCCGAGAATATCAATCTACGAATCGCAAACACGCACAAATAGCAGGAAATAGACCTTTAGTAATGCTTATTATGAGTTGTACTGATTTTGAGACGGAGGATGCTAATTGGAGACTGTGATCATCGCTCATTTTGCTCAGAAAATAGTCTATGAAGGAACACGGCGTAAATGCCAGCATTCTCCACTTCAAAACGGATAACACGAGTAGCTCCATTCTCTGTATTGTTTTGGCCTCGAACACAAACTTGGGGTCTCCCACCTAATAACCACGAAGAAATCAGGTTGAGAGAATAGCTATTAGCACAAATCAAATGTATTTGGAAGCAATGTTGAGTGATTCTATACCTGCAAATCTACCGAGAGAGGCACTTTGGGCTCTTCCATTTTGGCCGCAAGTGACAAACAAGCCACAGCTAACAATTGGACGGTCCAGGCTTTACCTTTCTATATGCCCCAAAAGAAAGCCACAACACACAATCAGCAATTGAACACAATGTGCCTCAAAACCGCAATGCGATGAACTTACCGGAAGTTCGTAGATTGATAGGAACCGATCCAAGTAGTTCATTGATAGACAAACACAAAGAGGTCCAAAGCTGAAATGGGTACAAGCCTGTTATTATCACAAACACGCGGCTTTAATCAGTTGAGGGATCAACCTATAAATGTCACAACTTTATTACTAATCAAAAAGTGAAGGAACCACAGAATTGAGTTCATTAAAACTCAATCCAATTTCAGAATCCAATCACAACAACATAATGAATCCATCAACAGTTCACATACTAATAATTGAGAAGTAAATCAACAATCAACATCAAACAGAAAAGGCACAACACTGATCAAAATTGGAAAAATAGCCGCAACCCATTTGCAGAAATCACTCAAAAACACAATCAATCTAAGAAAAAAACAGTAATCAAGAGATCAAAAACTCAACAACCCACAACCCCATTTGAAAAAACTAAATGAACAAACCTTCCAAATCCAATCAAAAGCTTCTCTCCTGACACTCAAATCCAAGTCCCCACAGCGCAGCCTCCTGAGATAATCATCTCTGGGCAAAAACTCTCCTTCCCTCTCAACCATCAATCTGAGAGCCTCTTCACTCTGGATTGGGACAAAAAGCAAGCAATCGGATCTGCTGATGCTAAAGTTTGAGTCTTTTTTGTGAGCAAAATTGTTAAGGTGGTGCCAAGAAGGAGAGAGCTCAAGCCCATAAGTTTTATCACAATCAGGATCATCAAAACAGCTTTGGGTGTTCTCTGAACACAAAAGGCTTGAAGCTCCACGGTCAAAACTCTCTGCCATTGAAAGGACCTCAAATGGTACAAAAATCCCAATAAAATGGCATCAAAACATCAACTTTGATTATCAAAGATTGTGGGTTGCAGAGATGAGCATTTCTCATGGGACCAGGAACCCAGAAGAGAGGGTTGGAGAGAGAGAGTCTAGAGAGAGAGAGAGTAGGGTTGGAGAGTTGAAAAGTGAGGAGCTTTATGTAGGAGAAGAGCATGTGTTTTTAGGGTAAAGGAAGGTTTGTTTGGGGAAGAGAAGATGGCTCTGTGGCCTGTGGTGGGTAATGGGTGATGTAAAATGCAGAACAACTAAAAGAGAAATAAAATTATGTCCAATCTGTAAAATTCAACAAAATCAGTTTTTTTTTTTTTTTTTCTTATTTAACAGATTATTATTTAGTCTCCAATTTGTGTGATTTGTTCCTGAATTGATTAATTACAATAAATTCTCTCAAGTCAAAAGAATCTCAAACTATCATAAAAAGCCAATCATTTGACTTGAATCTTGATTCAATATACAAATAAATACATCAAATTTTTTGTTCGTACTATAGTCGATATTTCATCATTTATGATGATTTTTTCAAATTTATTCATTGCTTACATAATTTATCGTGGTGTATTAAATACATAATATTATAATTATAACTCGGGTATTTTAAATTATAAATATATAGATGATTTAAAAGTTTATTATATTCATTTTAAAAAAACTTATTATGTTACCATTGTCGTACTATTATTTGTGGATTACACCCTATATATGTAATGTGATTTTAAATATCTAGTTTTACTTGTCATATTAACGTGACAACAAAGGTTAATTAACGAAATTTACATATTTGTACAATCCATCGCAAGCGGCTTATGATAAGATCTCTGAGCATTTGGATTGAAGTGTTCATATTTATTGATTATGTATGTTATGTTTTTGCAGTGATTTAAATTCATGTTGATATTATATGTATTATTTAGTGTTTGAAATTATAAAATTAGGTGATTTAAAAACTTATTATGTGAATATTGTCATATTAATATTCGTGCGGGTTGAACGAGTTTAATGTGACGTGACAACAAAGATTAGTCAACATTGTTACATTTAAAAAAAATTATTTGAAGAAATTTTAATAATTAATGTTTGCTTATGATAGACAAATATATATGTGAACTATAAAATGTCCCTTTAAAAAAACTATAAAATGTCAAGTATATTAACTAATAATTAATAGTTTGTCCATATCAGTTGGTGGGCACATTTTAGGTATTTTATATGTATTTCATTTTCTAGATAAATTATACACAGAAATAAGAGGAAATTGGAGAAGCAAAATAGGTTTTTTGCTTTGAAACTATTTGGTACATGTCATTGTTGCTCTATCAGCTAAGCAGCGGTGATATTGATAATAAAAATATAGAGCTATTTTGTGTATTTTATGAAAATTATTTGTAATTAATTTAATATTTTAT
>JAYMSZ010001952.1:0-13013 GCA_036897665.1 Pelargonium citronellum
ATCTTTCAGGGTTCAGGCTCTGGTGGAAGGCCCGGCTTTGGCCGTGGAGGTGGAGCACCAAGTTCAGGATTTTAGATTTTTCAGTTCTGTTCTTTTACCAAGCATTTGTGAGAGCTTCATGTAGTTTTTTTTTGTCAATTGATCAAGTACACTCTAGATTACTGTGAGAATCTATAATTTTGAAATTTTCAAGTTCTTATGGATTGAAACTTTTCAGCATCTTTTGTGTGTTTCTCTGATACTATACCTTTCGAAATTATGTTTATTTGGCTATTTTTATGGTGTATCAATCTGTTGAATGTTGATATCTTTGAAAGGCACCCAGCTTGAAGTCTTGAAGTACTTTCAGAATTCTTGATTGCATTATTTCACAAGGCTAAAGCTTCAGAGTCCTGTTCTGCTGAACAATTCTCTGTAGAAAATATGTCAATCTTCTTTAGGAGCTCTATTTCTTATCTCAATCTTCTTCATAGGACAAATATTGGACTGAAATGGTTGGTGTTTGAAATTAAATAGGCTGCCTCTGCACTACAGTTGGAGCTATTAATTCGTGGTGTTTAAGGTTATTTGCGTTTTTTTGTATGCACGAACACATGTTTAGTGATCGTGGTAAAATTCTGAACACTAGCACGTCACCTTTGTTTCACATGAATGCCTCAACACCTGTCACGACATTAACTAATGTGTTGGGCGTCTTGTGTGTTAGTGTTACCATATGAATAATTTTGTCCTTCATAATCAAATAGTGTTAATGTTGAGCCATTGGACTGCTTTTTTTTTTTTTTTTTCCTTCTTCTTTTAAGATACTAATTTCCCATTTACAAAATATACCTATAAATCTCTTAATATCTTCCTCACTAGCCCAAATTTTACAATTCCTAAAAAACATATCCTTGCACACGTTAATAAAATCCATGCACATGTTAATAGAATTAGAACTACTCTTTAAACTAAAGATTTTAAATACTCTTATGCGATATAAAATTTGTGAGACAAATTATCTCCAAGATTGTTCAAGTTATCTCCAAGATTGCAAATTATTGAAAACTTGTTCAAGAAATCTTGTAGACACTCAACTTTAAGTATTTTTAGATTGTTACAATGCACTAGGCTTTATAGTCCTGTTTTATTGAATAGTTATAAAGTCATCACATCAAGGTATAAAATTAAAGAATTTACACAAGAACTTTAATATTTGACTTTGGCTTTGCAAATGTTTGATTAGTTCACTAACAACTATATAGAGTTCTCATTTACTCAAGCTCAATCATGATATTCAACAAAACTAACCAGAATGAGAATGAGGAGTGTATCTTTTAAAGACTCCAAAACATTTCTAAAACATAAAACAGACTAATTAAAGCCACTAACCAAAGCCTCAACAAAGACACTCTAATTTCCCAGAAGCAACAATAAACTTGAAGACAACTTTCTTAGTTTAGTCCACTTCCTCCATCTTGCTTTCCTCAGCTCCATCTTCCTCCAATGCCGGCATGTCAGCATCGTCCGCAGTCTCGTCCTCCTCAATGCTCAGCCCCAGCTTCAACATCCTGTGGATCCTAGCAGCGAATGTGTTCGGATCCTCAAGGCTGAATCCGGAAGTCAAGAGGGCTGTTTCAAAGAGCAGCATCACGAGATCCTTCACGGATTTGTCGTTCTTGTCGGCCTCAGCTCTCTTCCTCAGCTCCTCCATGATGCCATTGTCCGGGTTTATCTCCATTGTTTTCTTGGAAGACATGTAGGAGCTCATGCTACTGTCTCGCAGAGCTTGTGCCTTCATTATCCTCTCCATGTTCGCGCTCCAGCCATACTCTCCTGTCACCAGGCAGCAAGGAGAGTCCACGATTCTGTCGGAAACCACCACTTTCTCCACCTTGTCTCCCAAGATTTCCTTGATCGTCTTGCAAAGGTTCTCGAACGATTTCTTCTTCTCTTCCTTCTTTTTCTTCTCTTCCTCACTGTCCTCGTCGAGCTTCAAGCCTTCCTTTGTAGCAGAGACTAGCTTCTTCCCGTCGTATTCCTTCAATTGTCCAACTGCATACTCATCAATGGCGTCGACCATGAAGAGAACCTCATAGCCTTTCTTCTTGAGCCTCTCTAAGAATGGCGAGTTCTCAACTGCTTTCTTGCTTTCGCCGGTAATGTAGTAGATGTCCTTTTGACCTTCCTTCATTCTCGTGACATAGTCCTTCAAGCTTGTCAATTCCTCTCCACTTTTCGTGGAGTGATATCTGAGAAGCTCGGCCAACTTGGCTCTGTTCTGGCTGTCCTCGTGGATGCCCAACTTCAAGTTTTTCGAGAAAGCTTCATAGAACTTGTTATAGTCATCCTTGTTCTCAGCAATCTCATTGAACATCTCGATGCACTTCTTCACGAGATTCTTCCTAATGACTTTGAGAATCTTGTTCTGCTGAAGCATCTCTCGAGAAATGTTGAGAGGCATGTCATCTGAATCCACCACACCCTTGACAAACCCGAGATATTCGGGGATGAGCTCTTCGCAATTGTCCATGATGAACACTCTCCGGACATAAAGCTTGATATTGTTCATTTTCTTGCGGGTGTCGAAGAGATCAAAAGGAGCTCTCTTGGGGACAAAGAGAATGGCCTTGAACTCAAGCTGTCCCTCAACTGAGAAATGCTTGACAGCAAGATGCTCCTCCCAATCATTGGTCAAGCTCTTGTAGAAAGCTGCATATTCATCTTTTGTGATCTCTTCTGGCTTACGGAGCCAGATGGGTTTCTGCTTGTTGATGAGCTGCCATTCATGAGAAACCTCCTTGACCTTCTTCTTCTTTTTGTCTTTGGACTCTTTGTCCTCATCAACATCCTCAACAGCTCCTTCCTCTTCCTTCTTGGGCTCTTCATCTTCATCATCACTGATCTCCTTCTCAGTTGTTTTCTCAGTCCATAGACAGATTGGATAGCTAATGAACTCTGAGTGCTTCTTCACAAGATCCTTGATTCTTCTCTCTTCCAAGTACTCAAGCTGTACAAAGCAACAAAAAGATCACATCAATTTAGTTGCATATTCAATTGGAGGACTCAAAATTGGCGATTGAATGTAATTTTCAATACCTGATCTTCCTTGAGGAAGAGGGTGATTTTGGTTCCTCTGCCAAGCTGTTCATCACCAGATGTGCACCTGGTTACAGTGAAAGAGCCACCGGCTTGCGATTCCCAGATATATTGTTCATCGTCATTGTGCTTAGTAGTGACAATCACCTTCTCGGCTACGAGGTAAGCTGAATAGAATCCAACACCAAATTGACCAATCATACTAACATCAGCACCAGCCTGCAGGGCTTCCATGAACTCCTTGGTTCCAGATCTTGCGATTGTACCCAAGTTGTTAACCAAATCTGGAGACAAACCAAAACAATAAACCATTAGTATCCAGAGCAAAACAGCATTAAATCTAATGACATATTTAGGGTATTAGATAATAAATTACCTGCTTTGGTCATGCCAATGCCACTATCGATGATTGAGAGTGTCTTGTTCTCCTTATCAGGCACAAGCCTAATGAAGAGCTCTGGCTGAGCATCAAGCTTGCTTTTGTCTGTGAGACTCTCGAATCTAATTTTGTCCAATGCCTACACAAAAGCCAGATTTAATATATGAAAACATTGTCCAAAACATAAATTCCATAATTCAACTAGGGACAATGAATTGATAATACAATCTTTTTTTTTTTTTGAAAAAAATTGATATTACAATCTTAATTGCATGTCAACTCATAACCACTCCATTAATCATAGTCATAGCCTTCTTTTCATCTTAGGAAACAGAGTCCCTAAAGAGCTATTATCTGGAAATCATCACTAACATACCAAAGCAATGATTGCAAATTCCATCAGACTACAAACTCACAAGCTAAGAATCGGAATGTGAATGAGAACAACCTCAAGAGTTAAAAACTAAATCTCCTTCGAATTACCTACTGCATGATTTTCCCAGGAAACAAATAGGAAAAAGAAAAGGCTACAGAGAATTTATCACCAATCTACTAAATTTTCTCTGCATCATAGTCATAACTCATAACCTTCTTTTCCTTAGGAAACAGAGTTTTGAAACAGCTATTATCTGGAAATCATCACTATATCACACCAAAGCAATCAATGCAAATTCGAACTATTCTAAAAAATCACGCACTAAGATTCAGATTGGGAATGGGATTCTCTTTAACTAATGTTTGGATTATGAATTTTTGATCTAAGTAGTACCTTATGGCAGATTACGCTATAAAATATCAGAACCGATCATCACACACAACAATTTCAACATTACCTAGTTCCTGATTTTCTCAGAAAACAAA
This sequence comes from Pelargonium citronellum, assembly GCA_036897665.1. NCBI lineage: Eukaryota > Viridiplantae > Streptophyta > Magnoliopsida > Geraniales > Geraniaceae > Pelargonium > Pelargonium citronellum. Next base: position 4,319 of record JAYMSZ010001952.1, read on the forward strand.
CAGGAAAAAAAAAGAGTAAATAGAAACAGAGGCTTACATCAGATGAATTGCTAATAAGCTCACGGAGAAAGATCTCCTTGTTGCTGTAGAAGGTGTTGATGATCAAGCTCAGGAGCTGGTTGATCTCAGCCTGAAATGCGAAGGTCTCAGCGTCAGCCATTTGTACTTCCGCCATCAATGCTCAACACACGACACCACAAACCAATGCACAGATTCGAAAAGGCGCGAGAGATCTACTCGATCGATTGCAACGAGGCTTTGCTAGAATGTATCGAAGACTGTCTCTAATGCTTGCATGGAACGAGACTCTGTGGAGAAGAAGCTTATATAGTAGTGCAGAGGAGCTTCTGGTGTCTTCTTCTCCGGCGGATTCGGTCGGAAGAGTGGTTCTGGATTATTCCACGGGACGACGGCGTATTGTTGCGAATTTGCGGTTTCTGTTTTGAGAATACGGTGTCGTATTGGGACGATTCGAGAACGTTCTGTCCGGGTCGTTGGATCTGGTAGTTCTGGAATATTCTTTCAGGTGACCGGTTTTTTATGTGTCACGTCACGTTTTTGACGTGGGAAACAACTATTGGCTCAAATTCTAGCCTCACTCGCACCTGATTCCTACTCTGGCCCCAAAGCTATTTCTCTAAGTCAACGGATAGCGACGACCAACGTCGGCGCATTTTAGCATCGTCTCTGACCTGCAACCAGCAGCGCGTACTGTACACATCCACCCCTAACCTCTAGCTCTCTCTGTCGATCCACAATTCTACTCCGTCTTCAGATTCGCCAACAATCGCAACTCATGAAATCGCCAAACCATGGCTTCGTCTAAGTCGCTTAACAGAAGACCAAACAAGCAATCGAGCCTCAAGCAGCCCAGCATTTCCATGGCTCCTCCGCCTCGCAACTTCAACCACAGAAGAGTCTCTATGCTCACTGTGTCTCTCTTCGTCTTCTGCGTTTTCGCTCTTTTAGGCATTTCGTCGTACACTTGGCACAGTGTCAAAGCAGATGCTCGATCAGCTCAAATTTATTCGATTCATGTTGTCCGCGAGTTCCCTCACGACCCTGACGCCTTCACTCAGGTGATATATCGGTTCTTATTTGTTCGATTTTGTTCTTGATTACTGGAATTTAGCTGAATTTGTTTTATAATGCTCGGTTTTGATCCATTTACTTGTAAGGATTAGGTTATTGATTCTGTTTAGGTTATGTTTTCATTTTCTGTAGTGATTCATTGACTAATGATCTAAGGTTGGGGTTTTCAACTTCCATGCAGTATTGATATTTGTTGAAGTAATCAGTGAGTTAGTGTTTGGATTATAATTTTTGTTCAAGATTGGGAGTCAAAGAATCGGAATGGAAATGAGATTCTCACCGTTCATGTTTGGATTTAGATTTTTAGTCATGAGAATGGCTCTTTCGCATTCAAATTTTCTTTTTAATACAAACACTACCTAAATGTTATTAGCTCGCTTAAATTGTAGTCTGAATGTTTAGTTCATATCTTGTTATATATTGGATTTCTCATCAGTTATGTTAGGGAATCTCACATTAAAAAATATGAAGTTTGTTGCCCTCCACCTAATAGCTTAAGATTTTGAGTTAGAGTCAAGTTTAACATGGTATTGGAGCTAGTTTTGTTTGGGCCTAGTGACTCATCTGCCTTAGCTCCCTTCTTGGTTCATGTGTAGTGTTCATTCTCTACCATGTTGGTGTTCAGTAATTTGATGATGGAAGGTTGGGGAAAAGGCTTAATGTTGATTTAACTAAGAAAACAAAACTACAAGGAAGATTGTTAATTTGATTCGTAAAGTCACTTAACACGTAATTTGCAAAAAGTTCAATATTCATATATATTTTTGAGGCATTTTCAGTTGCATTCGTGATTTACTCTATGAATGCTTGTTTTTGTAGGGGCTTCTCTATGGAGGAAATGACACCTTCTTTGAGTCAACTGGTCTTAATGGGAGGGTGAGTCTGTTGTCTTTTCAACTGCTGTCATTATATTTTATTTATGTGAAGATTATTTATTGTTTTGGTTGCTGTGGACATTAAGTTTGGCTTTATGTTCATTTCTTGACCTTTTTGCTCGTTGTTTCAGTCATCAGTTCGGAAAGTAGCTCTAGAGACTGGAAAGGTATGGATCTTAAGATCTACACTCTTGCATGGAGTTTCAATAGATGTATAGAGTTCCTATTTTCTTTTTCTTTTTGTTTTATGTTACATAAGCAGTAAATTACTCATATGAAATGCAATTATTCATTGTTTATGTATAGAAAGAGGTGTGTGTGGGTGGGTGGGTGGGTGGGGGCGTTGTCCTCTGGAAGTGGTGAAAGCTTGAAGTAGTTTCATTCAGTGTGCTAGGCCATGTCTTCTATAAGAATTCCAATTGTTTTTTGTTTTTATATACAAATCTGAGGTTCTTTCTCCGGTTGTTACGATTTGCAATATTTGAGTCAGGGAAAAAGAGGCCAAGGGATTTATACAGATGTTTGTTGAATTAGAGGTGTCTTATTGTATCCAATTAGAGATGATGTTATGGGGTTGCCTTGTCTGACAATACTTTTATAAGTTCCATTTTGTATTATGAAAGTAGTTTTAAGATTATATGATGATGCAGACAGGCGCAAAGACTCCTATATAGTTAAAAAAAAATCTTGGGGGCTCCTTAATGTGTTGACAAATTCTATTGATTATGTAGATTAACAGTCAGTTTACCTGTGGTTGATAAGCAATTATAACTAAGTTGATTACACTGATATTTAGTTAGTTTATTCATGTTTGCTTGTGATATGCTGTCATAAGTCGGCTTTTTTTCCTAATATAAAACTTATTATTCTTAATTTTATGTGCAGGTTGAAGTTCTTCAGAAGATGGACTACTCTGATTTTGGGGAAGGGTTAACTCTTCTTGGTGAAAGGTTTGTGAGTGAAATATAAAAGTGCCAGTTTTCTTTTCTTTGTTATTCTGCAAATTATTTTTGAATTTGAAGTACATCCAAGCAACTTTTTCTTAGATTCTTCTATGGTGCTCCAGAATGTTGTCTTCTACAGCAAAGATATACTAAAAGGGGAAACTTGCTTCATAATTTTTTTTGGCACAGTATGTGTTTGATATGCTTATAGAAGATCATATTGGATAATACCCATAGGTTAAGAACAGGCAACAACCATGAACATGAACAAAATGCAACTTTCATATGTTTCTCTTCAATTTGAAGGTGATATTTAGTCCATTTTCCAATTCTTTTCCTCCAGTAGGATATGAACATCCTAATAATTTGCTTTGTTAATTCAAAATCTGCAATTGTTACATGTGGCATTAAAATTCAATGAAGTTTGGTGGGAAGCTCTAATCTAGTAGTTTTTATGTTCTTTTGTAGGCTGTTTCAAGTAACTTGGTTGAAGGCAACTGGTTACATATATGACCGATATAATTTAAGCAAAGTTTGTGCACCACACTTTTTTCATTATGTTTATCCTTGTCATTTCATTTCTTTTGAAATAAGGTGCATTTTTTTCTTGGATCCCTCAATAGTTTTATGTCACTGTTATAACTTTCGTGCTTTTGCTGAATGCAGATTGAGAAGTTTACTCATCAGATGAAAGATGGTTGGGGGCTAGCTACTGATGGGAATGTCTTGTTTGGAAGTGATGGGTCTTCAACACTGTATCAGATTGATCCCGAAACATTCAAAGGTTTCTATAGTATTATTTCATAACTCCTTCCCTCTCTCTGTCCTTTTTTTCTTCTTCTTTTTCTTCCTGAAAATGAGTATGACCACTGAATCTAAATTCAAGCTTGAACTTCTAACATCAGAGTCATATACTTGTGTCTTACTTCCCCCTTCATTAACTGTTTTGCTTTCTTTCCACTTGGTTTCTTCAATGCAGTTACTGGAAAGCACATCGTCAAATACAATGGTCATGAAGTGCACAACCTCAATGAACTGGAGTTTATAAATGGCGAAGTCTGGGCAAATGTTTGGATGGTATGCCCTTTCATAATGCTTCTGTCTGGGTTTTCTACTAAGGGATGTTTGTTACATTTTTAAAAGTGCATGTGGGTGATAATTACCTCTGCCCATGCTCTTGTAACACGGCTGGTCCCAAGCCCTCTGAATGAGGGTTGTGTGAGGTTAACAGCCAGCATATAACTTATCAAATATTATGAATATGTAACCCAAAAGCTAAACACGTAGGGGCATTCCCTAGCAGAGGATCCTAAAGAGTTTTGCTAAAGGATTCTTGTAGCCGACCCAACGTTATTTGGGAAAAATTGATTGGCAGCGTCTGTTTTTGTATTTTGCAAAAGTTGCAACTTGTTTGGTAGCCAACCTCTTTACCTGAAAGAATTCTCATATTTAGGATGCCATCTTCTTGTACTGCTGATGATGGCAAATAGTAAGCCAGCCCACAAATTTTTCAAAATGCTCCATCTCTAGTACCAACTCTTTGCCCCACTTGATCCGTAATCCTCAAATCTACAAGGTTTCTTGTTTGTTATTATATGACACCATTAAAGGGAGGATTAATTGTTTCTACATAAATTGGAGACAATTATTGAGAATGCTCTTTGTTTCTTTGGATTGATTTCCTTCTAAAATTAATATATCCTCTTTGTATAGACTGACTGCATTGCTAGAATCTCACATAAAGACGGTCTCGTGCTTGGATGGATTCTACTTCCAAATTTAAGGTTTTGGTTGTCGATCTTATGTTTATCATCAATTACTACTTGTTAAATTAGTGACGAGATAATTAAGTTCTTTTTGTGGTGTTGAGTTTGTGTAGTTGTCTCATTTTAATCACCTTTTCCTATTCTCATCTTGCAGGGGACAACTATTAGCTTCTGGGCATAAAGTAAGCATTTGCATTTGAGTCAAGAGTAGTACTCTACATTGTGATTTAAATGATTATCGTATGCGTCAAATATTCTGTTAATTGTCCATTATTGGTTCTGTTGGTATGGGTTTTCTGACATTTCTAATCCATAAATTTGTTACTTTTCAGGGTATAGACGTTTTAAATGGCATCGCATGGGATGCTGACAAGAAACGCCTTTTTGGTAAGTTCCAAAAACTGTTGTGTCATATCCATCTCCATAACTATATGATCACACTGAATAATTGTGCTACTTCTGAAGTTAATTTTACTACGAAGCATATAAATCTCTTTGGTATGATGCATGAATTGTTTGAGAATCTGAAGTTTCATAAGTAATTTAGTTATGTATTCAACTTGACTGTACAATTTGTCCCAGCTACAAAAGTCTTGTTACATCACTAAGCTCCATGAATTGTAAAAGTTTTGATCAAACTCTGTCATGGCCTTGATATCTTCTCTCAGATTATATTTCTGCATAATGTTGCTCAACCAAATTTCTTCAGACTTCAATCATTTTCCTTTAGTACAATAAGATAAAAAGGAAACTGTCAACTTTCTCATACATCTTCCGAGAACCTGCTTGAATACTTTTCGTACAGTCAAGATTGCATTATGAACTAAAGGGCTTGTTTGGTAACTCTACGTCTCTACCCCGAAACTGGAAGGAGCCTTTTGAAAATGGAGTGATAAAAAAGTATGGCAAAAAAAAAAAAAAAGAAAAAAACTGAAAGAATGTGTAAATTTATAAAATGACGAAGTGGACATAATAGAAAAATAATATGTTAATTGATACTAATTTCTTTGGGCTATCAATGAAAGTCAGGTCGACTTGGGGTAAAATCAGGTTGATCATAGTAATTCTTAGCATACCAATTAACAATGTTTCAAATAGTCAGTCAACCTAAACTAAAATTAGTTCGACCCAAGTTTTCTCTCTCCTCCTTTTGAGCTATGCTGTTCCTACTGAAAAGGGTGACTTAAAGGAGCTGTGCGGAGATCTTGCTTGAAGTCACCATTTTTACCAAACATACAAGCTCTTAAAGTTTCTTTAACATCTTATGTGGCACCTTACATCTTCCAAAAGTAAAATTACATCCGACTTTCATGAGATCCTCAGTTGATTCATGTGTTTCCTTGCCATCTCCTATAATGTCAATGCTTGTACTTATAATCTTCGTCTTGTTGAGCTCAGCCATATTTTGTTTCAGTGACGGGAAAATTGTGGCCAAAGCTCTATGAGATCACACTGGAGCCAGTAAAGAAACAATTGGACAGCAGAGTCATAGAGGATTATTGTTTGAGACAGCCGTTCCATTTTGAGAAGCATTAGACAGGTATACCAGAGAAAGTCTCGAAAAACATGGCTACGCTTCATTTTCTCAGATCCGCCACGAGATATGTTGTAGGTTTTTCAGTCAAGTCATGGTGTACAAAATACTACAGGCAAAATACTACAGAAGCAAGACAGGTCAACCGGGATCTGGCATGGTATGCTTGTAAGGAAGATGGTAAAGGAGAATGTGATGGTCATCAAGTTAGTGTTTAAATGGACAAAACTTGTAGGATTTTTAGGGAAATTTTCCTAGAAAGAAATTGATACAAATAAAAGATTTTGTAGTAGTTTTGGATTTGATGTAAAAAATGAAAATGGTTGATGAAATGAAATGATGATAAGATTGGAGACAAGTAGGTTTCTATGAATAGTACTCTGATTCTGTTTTTGAATGTATCTAAATTTCCTCATTTTTTTGAATTGACATGAATCAGTCTATTGATTGAATCACTTATCGGATTTGTTTGCTAGGTGACATGGTTCTTACATGATTTAAAAATTGGACCTTGATTAGTTTGATGAAATTTAGGTGTGATTACTGTTGGAATTTTTAATAGCTTTCTCCTTTAAACTAGTCAAGTTTTTAGGTTACTCTTGAAACACGTTAAAACTTGTTTCTTGCTGTTATGTCTTAGGTTATTCTTGAAACCCGTTAAAACTTGTTTCTTGCTGTTATGTTAACAAAAATGTCACGTTAGCATGTCACCTCAACGATTTGCTTAGCACCGAAAAACCATTGAATCTTTTTTTCTTTCATATATAATTGATATCTTACTATCAAGTAACTAAAACTATCAATAAAAATCTTGACCATGGCCTAAAACTATCAATAAACAGAAAAGGGAGGAGAGAGAACAAACACCAATTTTCATATCTTCATAATTCTCATGCCAAACAAGAAACAAAGCAAAAGCCCAAAATTTTATTAACCTATAACTTCCTTCACAAGTAACATCAACTCATATGAAACTAAGATCATCTCTACACCACACTGTTCCCACCAGTTGAACAAGTCGATAACAGAAAATCATCAATGGCCAGCCTTTGCTTCGGAAAAGCACACTCCACAGGTCCACCTTCCGGCGCCTTCAACAGCGCACAAGGCTCCGGCGTCACATTGCTCGCAACTCCACTCACATCAGTACAATTCCACGGCAACTTCTTCGGTTTCTCTGTCAAACTAATGGTCACATTTGATATACAAATACCCGTAAACGGATCATTCGCAATCCCCTCGAGCTTCGCAGCATAGGTAACATTTTCAGCCACCATGTCCTTATAATTTATGCCAGTAATGTTGGGAAGCGCCTTGGGATCGAATTTGTCGTCTGGATGGTCCCCGTAGGACCCGGTCATCCAGAATACATACTTCATCGTCTTCATTGTCATTCTCCGGACAAAGATGTCGCGCACGAACCCTCCTCTTCCTGGGGTTGTCTTGATCCTGACACCGGATTCTGTGTTGAGTGCTGTGATGTCCTCGATCCGGACATCTTGGATCCCTCCGGACATTTCGCTGCCAAGTGCAATGGTTGCACTGTCCGGGGAAATGCAGGTTATGCGCCGGATGCTCAGTTGCTGCGTTGGCATAGCGAATTTGATTCCATACTCGTCCCAACCACTCTTCACTGCTATGCAATCATCCCCAGATACTATATACGAGTCCTCGATATTGACTTGCGAGCAAGAATCTAACGAAAGGATTGAAAGTTAGGACCCGAAAACAACAATTTGATGCATAGTATTGACGAATCAGAATCAGACAAACCTGGGTTTATCCCATCAGTGTTGGGAGAATCAATTGGTGCAAGAATTGTCATCAAATTGATTATCACATTACTGCACAAACCAAACCAAATAAAATATTATTGGTAATGACTTATCATAGAAAACACGAACACTGAGACTAATGATCTTACGTGCAGTAAACGGGATGGACATTCCAAGATGGAGAGTTGATCAAAGTGAGATTGGATATCAGAACTTGATTCGAGAACAAGATCTCGATCAAGTAAGGTCTCGTTAGGTTCAACTTCCCAGCTCGAAAGTTCGTCCACCAAAGCTCGCCCTGGCCATCAATTGTGCCATTGTAGCCTAGAGATCAAGACACTGTCAGGCCAAAATAACACATAGAAATCTAATATATAGGGTTAATATATGAGTCTTGAGTTTTGAAATTACCTGTAATGACCACATCAGTCAAGTTTGTGCCTGAAATGAGACTACCAAACCTAGGACCAGGACTATCTCTTCCCCTCCCGTAGGACGGTAATGGAGCAACAATAGGCCAATCTGCCTCGTCCTGTCCAAAGAATCACATAAGAACTTGAAAGTTTTGACTAATTTGTGCATAGATTAAGCATGAAATTCCTATTATGGGTCGCGATTTAAGTACCTGAGAGGCGAGGAGGACAGCATCTTTGTGGAGGAAAAGAGTGAAATTGCTGGTGAGATTGAAGCAACCGGTTAACCATTTTCC
>JAYMSZ010001953.1:0-13006 GCA_036897665.1 Pelargonium citronellum
ATTGGAAGAGTTGGCAGGTAATAATAGGTCAAAGAGAGGCTTTCTTAAGTAAGCAGGGTCCTTTTCCAATACTAAAGGCTGGGAACAGCTTCGAAGGGGTACCCCATATCTGTATAACGGGTTTCTCTTAACTACGAGATTTTTAAGTTTTAATTAAGGTCGATAATTTAAATTATGTTATAAGGATTCTCGGTTTTATATACCTACCAAGAAACACTTATTATAAGGAAGCACCCCTCGTAAGCGTGGTATATACGCAGGGGAAAACTTTACTTTTTTAGTATAACTCACCTTGAAAGGAATAAATCTCTTGTTAAATATTGTGCGAGTAACTTACAGTAATGAGGAGTCAGACTGGGAAGTCCATTTAATCGAGTACTAAAAATGACTTAGCTCCATACATTTGAAAGCTTGGATATGGTATCAAATTCTAGGAGTCCTTTTCGAATTTCCCAGTCCTAATAAGAAATTCTGTGGACTTAGTTTCCTTTAAAACTCTTTTCTCTTGAAGGGTCTTGCTCCTTTGGCGTATCGGATTATATAAAAAGTAGGCTGTTTTAGGTTAGGATAAAAACGCTCATGATATTCAGTGGATGATTAGAGTATTAATAGCTCTTTGCAGCCCTTGTGGGTGGATATGAACAATATAATACAACAAAAGAGTTGTAACTATGAACTTGTCTAACGCATGACTATAAGCCATCAAAATAAGAAAACCAGGAAACAACTAAAGACCCCTCCGTGCTTTTTATGCAATATAATATTAACACTCGTGCCAAGTGCATAACATAGGAAGAAAGGTTAATTCTACGAAACTTAGCTGGGTATATGGAGCTCCTATTTCATTTTTCTAATTTCAAGCAATTGTATTAGGTAGAATTTTAATTGATAGAAACTCTATTTTGACTTCTAAGCGTATTCTATTATGCCAGTCCACCCCTTAAATCCTCTTCTTCAAATGCATATCCACTAAGGGCTCCTTGTTGAAGAATATATAATTATACAGTATATCAAACTAAAGTTACGCAGGCTTGGTTTTAAAAGAGAGGGGTCGGTTGAAACACTATATTTTGATTGTATATAAATACAAAAACGAACACATTCCAATACTATAAAATAACGCCTATCAAGCTCCTGCCTAAAAGAGTTCTAAAACCCGTCGCTTTTATTGCTTTACCTCTATTTTTAAACTTGTGTTATCATAATATTATTAGGGCATGTAACCAGAATACTTCTTTTGTGAAAATCTCTAGGTTATAGTTAGCTATACAAAGATAAGGAATCCCTATCCTAGTAAAGAAAAAGACCTTATTAAGTCTGTTGAATTGGATGGATGTATATAATGATAATGACTATTTTTGATTTAGAGCCTTGTCCGTTTCAATAAGAGAAAAAATATAGAAAGGAGAGAACATTATATACTTTACTTTTACTCTAGTTTTTATTCCTTAAAGACTTACTATACCATTCCTAAGTATAAGAGCTTAAATAAAGGATACCCTGAAGTAGTTAATTAATAATACAAAGGGTTCTATCCTAAACTTTTAGTTGTGGAAACCAAAAGTAAAAGAAGCTTTAGCTCAAACTTTAGAAAATATTTAACTAGGAGTTAGATATTAGAGAATACAATTATGCATATACAAAGTAAGAGCCTAAAACTATCTTAATACCAGTAACATAGCTTAAGTAGCATTTCTTTTTAGTAAAAAAAGAAAAAGGTATAAATTACGTAGTCTCTTGCTTTGTTATATTAGCATTATAATTATTCCTTACACTATAATTTATCTTTCGGGGACCCTTTCCCAAGACAAAGGAGTAGTATAAGTTTACTGTCTAAATGTACTACTATAATTAAATAAGCTTTTAAGTTGGGCACTCTCTTAAATCTTACTTGAAGTTTCATAGTATTTGCGAACCCGCGCTCTAACACTGAAAGAAGGTTAAACTGAGCTAGATTCTCCCATGACTAAAGGAAACCGGCTTTTGCGAAAGATTTCTCTATATTAAGATTAAGTAATTACATTATCTGCTAAATTTAGATCCTTAATTAGTAACGTTATAAGGGACTCTGTACTTTTACATAATTTACTATCTTTATATCTTAGGGTGAGAATCCCAATTTAGATATATTTATTATAAGAATAAGGAGTTCGGATTGCGAAAAGAATTTATATGGTAAGACGTAGGAGTTGGTTTAAGTTAAGAAGCTTCATAAAATTTATGCAAAATCTATTTAGTTAACTTTCTCCATTAGCAAGAACTCGAAAACTCTCATTCTTAGATCTTGTAAACCCAAGAGCCCCCTAGCTTAGAATGGCTTAGAAAAAACAGTAAGGAATCTATTAAAGGAAACTATAGCATTAAAATTCTAGTGTAACTAGGAACAAACTAAACCCAGGAAATATGAGACAAGGGTGAATCCGTTATATTACTATACAAGTTTTTTAGTAGCGCGTCTTTAACTGATCTAAGTTATAATCTTAGATTACAAGTAATATAAATTTAGTATGCAAAGGGTTAGAAGGAGTTCTACACCTTGCAAATTACGGGAATTCAAAAAATAAATAAACGAGCAGATTGTTTACAAACTCTCCCTATGTTTGAATTATGCCCAGTCCAGTATTGTAGAGGTAACTCTTAAATTGTTAGAGATCTTACCTTCAGCTAAATACACATACTAAACTTCTTTAAAGTAAGAGATTAAAAAACCTTGTTTTTATATAAAGGTAGCTTCCTTTTAGATCGTTAAGATGAGTTTATGTTACTTCAGTAAAAAGTGCGCTTTATAGCAACATAAAGTAGACTCTTATTCTTGCTAAGTCCTCCAAGTTTATACTAGTCTAAAGGAAGGTTTTACAAGATGTATCCCCCTTAGGAGTTCGAACCCTTTGCTTGAGAAGCTTTCTTATTAAATAAGAATCTAAAACTCGAGCCAAGGCTTTATTATGGAATTTACTTGCTTGTCACAAACTATATAGCATTCTACATATGAAAGAAAAAGTTAAGAGGAGAAAGCTCTCTTAATCGTAAAGAGTGTTTTGGAAAGAGGACCGCTTAAACTCAATTACACACAAGAAAACACCAGGACTCCTAACCTAAGGGCTTCTCCCTAAAAAAAGCTAAGGATTATTCACTTCTAATAGTAGAATAAAGTCTAATAAAAAGGGGCTTTTGTGAAAGGTTTGAAAAGAATCCATGTAGTTATAACTCGAAAAAAGAGGGCTTGCTTTTCGACTAGAAACAAGAAGAGCTTTCTGTTAAAGAGTTTCCCCTGAAATGCTACAATACACAAGAGTCAGGGCTTCGCTACAACAGGATTCTACACTGTTGGAAACTGCTGCCTTTTATATATAAGGAATGGGAAATCCCCCCTCCCCCAAAACTGATTAACCTATATCTATAAGGGACACTCCAGATCAAGTCACTAAAAAGACTCCTTTTTCTTTACCGAAGCTTAATACTAGGACCGAGGTGCAAGGATATATTACTAATCTCTTTCGCTTATTTAACCCACGTTACTATTAGGGATCCCCAGGGCTTTGTATTAACCCTTAAGGTCATTGTCCAGCCTACTATGTGTTAGGTAGAGCAACTGCGCCCTTTATATCCCTTTCTTAGATTTTAAAACTGAGTCAAGGTTTATTAGAAACCCCATAAATTTCTATTTAAAAAAGATTAAGCACAAGAGCCTGTGGTTAATAAAATGACACTGAACTTTCTAAAGTTAGTCGAATCCCTACTCTTATATCTGCTTATAGACACGCCCTTTTTAACTTATTAGGAAAGCTAAGAAATAGCAATAAGAATTCCTAATATCAAAAGATCTTTATATAAGGTGGAGTATCAAAGGAATAAATACTACAAGGAGTTTGCTTACATTATTTGTTTTTAATTTCTGTGTGTTTTGTATCGTCTTGGTCAGGCAATACTAAGCTAGACCCGTATCGAGTAATACTGATTCTAAACTCTGAATCTAATAGAGGTAAAGGTCTTGTACCATGTCCTATTTTATAAACTACCAATAAAACAAAAGTAACTTTTAGGAATAACAAAAAACTCAGGATTTTGTCACTCTTTTGAAAAAGATATCTGAAGTATCGTGCTATTGTGACTACTTAAAAAGCCGATCCCCCTGTAAATTTCTTTTGTTTTTATATGGCAAAAGGAACTCTTAAAAATAATATTGGTAGAATACAACTGGTTTTAGTTTAATTTCTCGACAAGAGTCCTGTATTCTCTAGGCATTCTTTTTAACCAGTGCAAAAGAAAGATTAGAAGAAATTCCCGTGAAGTTTTTACAAAATACAGTACTTTTACTACCCCAACACAAGTTCAGGAGCCTGAAGCCTAAAAACAAGATAGTTCACAGTAAGCGCGGATATCTTGAATCTAAAACCTCCTCCTATCATAAAAGCGACCGCATTATGTATATCATAATAGCAATCCTTAATTAATTGTTAGTAGTCCTTCGTTAATAAACTAAACTCCGGAAGTTTCTACCTTAGCGCTCATGTTATTTAGTTCTATTATCTTAAAAAGTCTACAAAAGTAGCGGACCTATAGTACCCGTGTTTGGTATTAAAAGTCTTAAAAAGAGGTTGAAGTCAAAATAGATTACACTTGTTCTAGTGTTTAGAATGCTGAGTATTCTTTCATGGACAAGCTTTAAAGGTTCTCATTCCTAAGTTACTGGCAAAACCTTTGTATAATAAGGAGCCGGTCTCATCTAGATAGATTAAAGTATTCACTTTGTCTACGTATAAGAGTAAAAAAAAGGACTTCTTGCATTACTACGAAAAAATTTCTTCTTAAAAGTAGGGCTTCTTTTATATAAAAGAAAACTCTCATAAAATTCTTTTTTGAATATACTCTTTTTTGAAAACCAGCTGAGACATGCATAGTAAACCTAAAATAAAGAGGAGCCCATGTCATACAAAGTAGGACACATTAATTCGGCGTATACTAAACGAGGGTAGGAAAGTCTAACTGTAATGTAAAATCTAGATCTAAATAATTTTCATAAGTCATTAAACAATGAACACCTTTCACAAAAACCTTTTTTAACTTGGTAAAAGTTAAGGCAATTAAAATCTTATTATACCTAAGTGGATATTTATCCCGTATCGTTATGACAAAGATGTAGATTTTTACCGGGTCAGGATTGATTTGGGCTTATCTCCTGCAATTGTCATTAAAAGTTTTTCAAAGAGTATACCTTCTTTAACTGTATGGCCGTTACGTAAATTGTACCTATTCGCCTACACTGAAGCCCTATTTGATATAACTAGGACTCTCAAAGTTTATAGAGTAACGTGTAGTATAGTGGGTCTTGACCAAGATAATAGAAAAGAGTATCCGTTGTGTTATCGCTTGGGAGTATTTATAATAGAGGTGGGGTAGATCCTCTTAGAAAAAGCCGGTGTCCCTCTCAAATATATATATATAAGCGACTTTTTAAATATAGCATCTCCTTTTAGAAGCTTTTGCTCTAGTATTCTTTTACTTTATAATAAGATCCTTTTTTATAGATAGACACCCTTGAATCATAGAAAACGACCCCCTTTTACTATCTCCGGCATCCTACTTATACACTTTTAGGGTAAAAGAGGGCCCAGCACTTTCCTTGGGAAAGACGCTACTCAAATTACACCGAAACACTAAGAAAAGTAATAGTAAAATATTCCACTCTTTTATGACCAGTAAACTATACTCTAATCTGTAACTTAAAAGTAAGTGACTCAAAATGGCTGAAAATAGAAGGCAATTTATATATATATTTATTAAATTCCTAAAATAAAGGGAGTACTTGTCGCTTAGTCTTAGTATTCTCTTGAATTTAGTAATAAAACAAGGTAGAACAAGTAAGAATCCTATAAAGATAAATTACTCTATAAATAGTATACTCTCACTACGAGGCTTAAGTAAAGGAATTAATAGGACAAGTCCCTTTGTTTAGTATATCCTTATGAATTTCAGTAAATGGGGCTCTCGGAGAATGTAATAACTAAATAAAAGGATTGGCATTACCTATAATTTAAGGCTTATCATAATCAATTAAAACCTATCTGATGTAGGATTCGAACCCACGGTTGTATTAAAGCGATAAACTTTTACTTTAAGTACCCAGGCTCTAAAAGGTTCCTCTGTTTTGAACTCATATTATGCAAAAATTAACTCATGTTAGTATTTTATAGCACAAGGCACCCTAAGAAGCCTCAAAACCTTCTGAGCAATTGAATAGTTTCATTACGTAAGCGATTAGTCACACAATCAAAAAGTTTATTAACCCCCTCCCTTTTATAAACTCTTTTGCTTCAAAATTGCTACAACCTCTATCCCCTCTGATCGACCCAGCCTTTAGATATGTATAAAGGTTCAAGGCCCGTCTCCTATTTAACCCCTCTTCTTTAGTTGATATTTTATCAAGCTGTTTGAATATCATCTTAGCTAAATTGGGATCAAGCGTAGCTTGCCTTTTCCTAGTTACAAACAAGAATCTTCCATGTACTTTCAAAAAGAAACAAGTTTTATACCATAACTAAAATAAATAGATGTAACATTCACATTATTGTGCCAAAAGATGTACCTGATTGATCGCTATACTAGAACCCTTTTTCTTTTTTAAAAAGTAAAACTCTGCCCCGAGAAACGTATCCTTTTAAAAGGGATTCTTTTGACTATAGACTATAGGATGGTATGACATTAATCTTCCCACATTTTAGCATAGAAATTCTTAGGAAAAAATTCACCATTTAATGAGTTCTACACGTTTTATTCTACGGATTACGCCTTGACTTAGAACAATTTTACAAAAGGGCTTCCGTATAGGGATTCATACCCCACTTCGAACAAAAATGAGATGAGTGGCACTACTCCTTATCTAAGGGTGGGTTGCACGATATGACAAAATTTCTAACTTAGCTACTTTAATTCTTGTCCAAAAGAGTCCTATAAATTTCCTATGTCTAATTCTTTATTCCAAAATACGAATTACTAAGAATGTAAAGTATTTAAACTACCTATCAGTAACTTTTTAATAACTGTATCGTAAACCTACGCAAACTCTAGACACGCTTCGATTCATTAGGAGAGAGGGGGACACTATTATATAATAAAAAATTGATTTCTATTAAGTTGTATAATTCTCGAAACAGAATATCTCTAGACTTGGATCGTTTTGACACAGAATTGAAAGAGTTATTCTTGATAAGTAACCCCGGTTTTGGATCAAGCTGCATAAAGGGAGCCCCTTAAGGGATACTCTGAAATTCAATTATATTATATATAGTAAATGCCCTTTTCAAGTTAGGCAACAGGGCTCCTTTATCTTATCTTAAAAAAATTGAGAACCCTTTACCTGCTTAATGAATAAACTTTTCCCTGGTATATCTATTTGGTACCTTACTGCTTTTAGGACAGATATACTAAGCATAGTCGCTGGAGAAAAGCTATTTCGGTAGGAGATATTTTGACTTAGGCGCCGTAGATCTTCTATTTTGTAGTTGTATAAACGTAAAATATCATGTATAATTCCCCAAATACAGTAGTTCTTATTATAGGACCTCCCTCTTAAACTATTATAAATAGGATATATTCCGAGTGAGTGAGAGGAAAAGTATCGGTAATTTAGTAATATTATATCTACTTGTAGTAACAGAAAAGTTGTAAGTCTTAGTATAGCTACAGGAAGGTGCGCTAGTTTGACAGCTCAAGTAATTGAAACTTTATGATTCCATGTTTTTTGTTCGTCGTATTGTATTGACACCCCGAGAACTTAGTCATTAAAAAAATAAGCTTGGATAAGAGCTTTCTAAGTCTAAGGAAGTTTGGTTTATAAGTTATTAAGATTTTACGCTAACTAGCAGGATCTGAGTCTTTAAGATAAAATAACAGGTCTAGGTTAGTGAAGGCCAATCCCAAGGAGTCCTTTAGGGTTAACTTCATAAGAGTAAACTCCTTGATAAAGTCTTTCAAGTTCCTAGAAAAACCTTATTATAAATAAAGAGAACTGTCATAGTTTTAGAAAAGCTGAGTGTAATTAGAAGAGTTTTTATTCTCCTGTGTTTTTGAAAAGTATAGTTATGCAGCTTTAGAATAGAAAATACTATACAATTCTGCTGAAAATTAGAGGCTAGTTTTTTCAATAGGTTTGGAAGGATGGGGATCCTTTAGGTCAAGTTACAAGCCAAGTCAAATTCAACAATTCAATATAGATTTCCTCGATCAACACCTTGCAAGCAAATCCTGTCAAGGAAACATAAGGAATTCCTAATTCTTGGTGCCAAAACACCCTCACGGTCGGTATTATCTATCTCTCTCGGGAACCCGGTAAAATAGTATTATATAAAACTACTCTATACTTAGAAGAAAAAGCCCCTTCTTTGATGCTTAGTATCGATAAGGGTTATCTGCTATAGCGTATAAGTTAAGAAAGAAAAACTCAAGATCCCTATTTAGTGTAGTTAATTCTTGCAACCCCCCCTTGTGACTCTCGGACGCAAGTACATTTCTTTTTAAGGCGGTCAGGAGAAGCTATAATCTTTTGATTTTTGCTCTAGCTTTTTATAGACTTTAGGGCACTTTCGTACTAAACAAATAAGCCAATCCCAATTAATTAGGTTAATTCGTGCTATCTATATTTTATTTTTCTCAACAAAGAGATCTTTACTCGTAGTAAAATCTTAACACGATATGGAAAATGCTGTATAGAATAGGACTTTACTTCAGCAATCTCTACAACAAAAGCAATAACAATATACCGCCGCCTGTGAAGGAACTCGCATTAACCCCTGAACTGAACAAAAAACTCGTACTATACAGTAACATATTATTTTAACAAGCTTTTGTTTACTTTTAGGACTCCTTCTAATATCCCAGCACAGGTTTTTAAAGACGTAAAGGCACTAATCGCGAGAGTTTCCTGTTTGAACTTGGCTTTTCGATTTAATATTAATAAGCACTTTTATATGTTTTTGTACAGAGGGAGTATTCTATAGTAGTGCAAATAGGTAATGGACGGGGCTTTTCTTGAAAGTTTGTTTTTATAAAAGTTTCTTATATACCACTATACCACATAAACAGTTAGTGAATAAGGATGCACCTTCCTTACTTTGGCCGGATATGCCTAGTATTTTTGATTCAATTCAGTAATTGCTTTTAAGGGAGCGCCGAGGAGAGGGAATATTGTCCCTATTTTTCCTTTTTTTATTAGGTCTAGTTTATTTCACTTTATATGCCAGGTTTTTAGGTATCCTATACTAAATACTAAAAGGTAAGCCTCGATAAAAGGGTGTTTATAAACTGATAAGGTTTTAGTTTCGCAGTATTTATAGTATTCGCTCCACCTTACATTTTTGGTAGACCCGTGTAGAACCCTTTATGAATCTTTTTGTACGAAATAGGAGTCACCACCCCTAGAGATAAAGGGTACCTTTTTTCGGAGTGGGTTTTGTCAATTTAAGCCGGTTAAAGCCTTTCTAAAATTAGTCATACTAGACTGTCTCGAAACTCTAAATATTGGATTCTCAAGCTCCTTTATTTTTTCGTAAAAAACTCCTACCGATTTCCTCTTTACGTTACGGGCCCCAAGCTTACTAGTTAGCGAAGTAGGTATTTTTTCCTTTTTGGCCTTTCTTATCTTAATATATTAAATCAGATTTAGTAAGCAATATTGCAGTTATTTTCTAGTTAAACAGGCCTATAACTCTTAGAATCTTAGAAGGGAGACTTTTTTTTAATAAAGAAATCCCTGGATTCCTCCGAGTTTTCTGTTGGGCTGTAACTTAGGTACTAGTGCTTCATAATTAATTCAATCGAGTTTCTAAACTTCTCGCAGGGAGTGCATCCATATAACTAGCTTTTTTCAATTATTTTCCTTTCAAAGTGACGAGGGGTCTCCTCTCTTATTATACGAAACATCTCCGCTCATAAGGACCGCATGCTTTTATTTAAAAGGATAATGACAAGCATACTGTGAAGTGATAGTAGAAATCGCGGCTTTACTTTAGCAAACGGAAAAGTAAAGAGACCCCGCCTTGTTTCTGTCCCGCGTAAGATTAAAGCCGAGTAAGACTGACTCCAAATTTGATAGAGTTTGAATCTCCATAGAATGAGGGTAATACTCGTATCGTTAGGTACTCTCTACTTAATGTAAGTTACTGTAGATCTAGAGTTCTTCTGATAAAGCAATCCCGTTGGAGGAATGAAGGAAGCGAACTATGTTGCCTGAAGCTAGCGAATTTCTTATACAATATATACAATTTAGGAAAAGCTTTTTATGGAGTCTTGCAGCCCAAGCGAGAGGTTCTGGAACAATTATAAGTATAGACTTTTGCTTGGGGATCTTTCTAATTAGACTTTTTACAATACATAGTTAAGATATCCGCGTGTAAGTACAACCCTTTATAAACCCAAAAGTTTTTAATCTTGAGACTTAGTTCGGAAAATAGCAAGGGGGCCCTATAAAAATCGGTTCTTAAGTTCTCCTTTAGATACTTTAATGTCGTTAATTTTCAAAGTATTCTAAGATTTTTTATCTTCGGAAAGGGACTTGAATTCTAAGAAATAAAAAACTATTCTTATCTTAGAGCGAAGAGCTCCTAAAAAAGAGGTAAGCCTCAATAAAAAAAAAAGTAATCCGGGAAGTAGAATTTAGAAGGGTATTTAATTAAGTGAATAAGATAGGATCCCGGAATTAAACAAAGTATCAAGTTCGAGCTAGTCAAAATGGAATTATAATACAAAGTTAAAACAGGAGAAGAGTGGCTAACAGTACTGGATTAATATCTTAATATATAGGAGGCATCGTTTAGTTAAAACTATATATTTGTTATTTGTACCTCAAAAGGGACTGTAAGAAAGTAATTCCTTAAGTGTGTGTATAGAGGGGGTACTTTTCTTTGGTTATGTGAGGGCTAAGAATATGTGCTAGAAAAAGCTTTATTTAATTTCAATTAGATCCTGTATAGAAGGTTTTATTACAGCTAGGCTATTATAAATACTTTTCCTTTAAAGTCTTCTATTGCATGAAGATCCCGAGCCTGAGGTAGATAACGGGCAAGAATTGGCAGTTAATGTATTTCCTATGGGCTCCTTTTCAAAACAACATACTAAAATAAACTTAAAGATAAGAAGCTCCAGAATAGGGGCCCTAAAAAAATGTAAATATGTACAGCCCTTGTTCTACTAGAGTCGCTGAGGTAGAAGCTGTTACATTAGGGTTTTTACTGATCAGGGAAATTGGGTGTACTTTACTGAATAAGGTAGAATGCAACTAAGTAACCTAAGGAGGATGTGTCTCTCTAATCTTTTGTAGAATCCAGTTTTTTGGAAGAGTTAACTGGTGAAAGGGAGGTTTTATAACTATCTAACTAGGGTTTCCTTATATTTAGAAGCCTTTCCAGTGCTTTATGCCAATCTAATTTCAGAAGGTAAAGTCTTTCTATTTTAAGTTTTGAGTCTTATTTATTTTATAAGTGGAACTCGTAGGATTTCCTAATTAGAAACCCGTCGGGGAAATATACACAATATGAAGAAAACAGTCCCCCTTTTACTTAAAACTGAAAGATAATAAAAACAGGCTTCACTTCTATACCTCTAATTGTAATTGCCCTTACCATAAACAAATTACTTTGGTTTGAGAGTTTCCCTGCTCTCTTTCCTGTCTAAGTGAATCCCTTTTCAGGAAAATACCCGATGAAGAAGAATAAAGTTTCCTTATACCTACTAACTAAACTCATTAAAAAGAGGATAGCTGGTTCTTAGCTTTAGGACAATAAGGTGCTTGTTAAGGAAAATCTTGAGAAGCTAACTCTTAATAAGGGAATCCGGGGCTAAGTCTTGAGTAGCTTTCTGTTTGAAGGAACTGCACAAGCTAACTCTAGAGTTTCAAAGCCTACTAAAATAAAAACACGAACTAGTTAATAAACCCCAAGTCTTCGGGAAAGAAAGCTATGAGGAGGTCCGTACAATATTGCAAAGATAGAAGACTAGGAACCCTTATGTCCCTAGGGATAAGGAATAACCTAACTCCTTCATTATTTTTATGATAAAGTTTCCCATAGACTTAATCAGAAAGGAATCCTATGCAAGTTAGTATTTTAGGATAATTCTGGAGTAGTTTTTAGCACCCAGTACAGTAAGGGTTAATGTAATCTTTTATCTAAAAGGGAGTCCTTTTAATTTTTAATTCTGTCTCGGTTATAAGTAATTGAAACTTTGAGGAATTCCTATTAAAGTCTTTTACTACAAAAGCGGAAAGTTAAACTTTTTTTGAGCTTACTAATATAGGATCTTGTTAATTACCTATATTCTTCTTGACTGTTTGTTTTAGCTCTCTAAAATTAGCAGCTATACTGCTAAATAAAGCCTCAAAACTGCTTTAATTAATGCATTTTCTGTCTCCCGTGTCTCATAAGAGTGTCTTTCTTTGTATCAACACGAGGATATTCCTGGTAGTATTCAATCTTGTCCTTAATTTATGATGAGAATATAAGGAGTCCTTCAAGCATATAAATGTTTTACTCCCTTTAAATAAACTAGCTCGAGAGTTCCCAGTCTACCCAGGTACTAGAACGCTTAGCTCGAGTCAATATAAGAAATATCCATTCTTTTTTTAGAAAAAAGCAGCCCTTATAAGTAAGGAGTTTTCCGTAGAAACTCATTTTAGTTAGGGTAAGATCGAATAAGAACCCCTGTCAACAACAAGAATTACCCCCTTTATCCCTACTTCTAGACCTGGAGCTAAGGGCGTAAGAGTTATTATAAACTGAATTGTTCTTGGGACTTATTACACTTACACCTTTTCAGTAAAGACTTCCAATAAAAGCTATTATTAGGAAACTTTAGAACTTTAATTCCAAAATTCTCAATCTTGAATCGAACTTGAATCTAAGAAGTCAATTACTTTCAGGGAATCCTAACTTTCTCAATTCCTAACTCTTTTTGTGCAATTCCTTTCTTTAGTTTCAGTGGCTCATATATATTGAATAAAACTTATTCGAAATAT
>JAYMSZ010001954.1:0-13006 GCA_036897665.1 Pelargonium citronellum
TAATCCTAACCTTATACAATTGTGAATCTAGTATGATTGTTTGCTCAAATTCAATGAATTCATGAATATATTACGTGAATTATCAATAATGTATTTATAATAAGTTAGTTGATATATCTTGAGCTTGTTAGAACATGTCTATGGCGATGGAAGAGTAAATATATATATATATATATAAAAGACTAATGAAATTTTTCTTAATTTTTCTTAAAATAGGAAGAAATATACTTATTTTGAGATGAAAAGAGTAATACTTTAATGTAGATTACGATAACTGTATACACATGTCTGGGAGAGTTCTTTCTCCGCGACTTTACAATATTTTAGGTGCAAATATTTATTTTTAACTTCCAATTGATCAAGTCCTCACGGTCATTATTTGTATGTAATTAATATTAAATTTTAATAATTGTGTTGATTCATAATTATGAAACTATTTGCGCCAAAAAATGATGGGACGGTGCATAATATACATTTTAAACTATTTTTTTTATATTTAATTTAATTGTGCGTGCATGTAATCTCAGTCAATACATTAATGATTGAGCATAATACAATTTCCAACTCAGACGAATGGGCATAACCCTCTATTTGATCGCGTGAGTGAAACATACCTACGTGTTAATTAGACCAACCCACGGTCGTGTGTGTGGCACTGACTTTAGCCTCTGTGAAAAAATTAAGATGGGAAATCTCATAAACTATCAACATGTCAGAGCGCTATGGCTTGGGTTGGGATTATTATAGTACTCTTCAATCAAAGCAAAATAATGAACAAATTTGAGAATGAAATATTCATGTGTCGGTGCATGATCCTCCAACCTAATGAGGAGAAACCTCCTATAAACCTCCAACCTCTGAAATTGTTGTCCTTTGCTCCAACGTCTAAACATTTTTTGGTTTAATGTCTATAGAAATTCACGTTTGCAGGACCCAAGTAGACCTCCCAAACAAGTAACCTTCGAATCATTCTTGATAGTGAAACCAATAGATGCGTTTGATCAGACTAATTCAATTTCACGAATTGTTTCTCTTGATGATTTGTAGACTTGTGAAGATATAGCGATTTAAATCTCACCACCTAGAACCTAAAATGGAAGAACACACTTTTTAAGTGAAAACTAGTGTTGATGTACATCCACTTGAATCTAGGGTGTGGCGTATATGAGTAGTTGACCTGGCAGATAAACGTAAGCATACCAGTCGGACATCTTCATGGCTGATGAAATACCTCTACTTACTCTTTTGGCATAGTAGAAGTCATATTGTGTATGTCCTAATCCGTTCTAGCGCACAAAAATTTGTGCACTCGACGTTGAACTTTTACACGGTCACGTGAGTGAGGTACCACACGAGATGCATTTATGTTATGTCTAAGGTCTTGCTGACTTATGTCTGCCGGTCGCTTGTCCACCTCCTTATAATCATTTGACGTGAATGTCGAGTTACACACGTGGTAATCTAGTAAAACATGTTTTACTGAAATCTATAAATAGATTCTTTTATTAGAGCAAGAGACTTATTTCATAAGACACATTTTTTAGTTTCGTTTGCCTCAACAGTGCAAAACTTTTCATCTGTGTGTTCATTACTTGTGCATCTGTTGTTTGTTTCATTTCTTCACTCATGGAAATACTGGAAACAAAAGCTACACATTTACATTCTGTTAATAGTAGATGCAATAAAAGGAAATAACATTTCGGCTTTGTGCATTGTTTCTTCAGCATGAATTCTATCATCGAGCGTTACAACAAACTGAAGGAGGAACATCATCAACTACTGAATCCTGCTTCCGAAATCAAGGTAAATTACTGAAAAGCCCCTTTCTCCATGAATGAACCACATCTTCAACTTCATTTCAATTTTGATTTCATTGCTTTACACATGATTGCGCCAATTTGACAATCCGTACCATAAGAGATCGCAACTACAAATCAATGCTCTGAAACGTGACTGAACACAGGAACAGAGTTAAGAAGCAACAAGTATTGGGCATAAATAGACAATGTTAAATCAGAACCTAAGACAAGGATTTGAATCATTATAACTTGACATGAGTGCATGAATGGAAATAAGTAATATGGTTTTTTTATTGCAATTATAGAATAAGTTTACGGATGTGTGTCTATCTGTTGTAGAAGCTATGCGGTCCATACCCCATTCATAGGAACCACAAAAAGAATAGCATTTATATGGGGTCAGTTCATACTACAAGAGACGAGCATTATAACATGTTCTTATGTGACATGAGTGCATGGAAGGAAATAAGTTACATGGACTTTTATTGCAATTCTAGAATAAGCTTACCGATGTGTGCCTATCCGTTGTAGAAGCTATACGGTCCATACCCCATTCATAGGAACTACAGAAAGAACAGTATTTATACTGGTTCAGTTCATTCTACCAGAGACAAGCATTATAACATGTTCTTATGTTTGTTTGTTCATGGTTTATAGCATATGCAACTCAGAATCAAATTAACAAATTGAAGTTAATTCAGTTCTCAACTTGCACCCTATCATAGTTTGTAACCGGTCTATATTTTCGAGACTGGCTGAGACATATTTTGAACAGCAGACCCAGTAGTTGGCTTTCTTCCAACATTCAAGGAGTGAAGGATATCACCCATCATGGAATCTGCTTGATTGTTCTGAAAAGTGCATAAGCTATGAAAATACCTGACCAAATCTTAGAAAGCCATGGACATTAACTGTTACCTACTCTAAGAGGAAGTGATGTAGGACAATCAGTAGAACGAGGAGAGAGAGAAGAAAGGAATCACATGTCAAATTACTTCTGACTTCTTATCAATATCATAAACTAACTCCAGAACTAAACATGTACTATTTATATATAATACAACCAAATCATATCTGAAACAGTAAAGTAACTAATCCAAAGCAATAAAGAAACTATATACTGTTTGGAATAAGGAAGACAAACTTACCACACACCCATATTTGTGTGTGCTAATTATTGTGAGTCTATCCTTGCAAGAACGTTCCATTATGCTTGGATTGCTTTCTCTGTTATATCACCATGGCCAGAAGATTGTGAAACAATATTTATCTATAAATGTTCTTTCTTCTGAGAATAGATTGTTGGAGCAAGCAACTCTGCTTGATTGTCATTAAACCATCTTCAAAACTAACAATGTTACTAAGAAAACAAACTTCATAGAATAGCATTAAGGACCACATTGACATTACAATCTATAATTCTTACTTTCTTATTCTTCCCATGAAGAATATAAAAGTGATATCTTCAATAGGGCACCTATGTTTACTCTTTAAAAGATGCTACTAACACTCTTACTATGAAAGCTTTCAAGTCCTCATCTTTACAGTATGTTGTAATTATTAATTAAAGCACCTCAAAGCCAAAATGGACAATAGACTTCAAACTAAATGGGAAAGTTTGGAGAGGCATGCTATCAGGAGTTTATACTTGCTCATAGCAGTGCAGACATACAACACTAGAAACAGAGTCGCAAAAGACCCTCATAAGCATGATTGGTTTGCTTATGAGGGTCTACCGATAGAGAAATCTAATATTTTCATCTGAGGAAGCACTAATAGTAAGGAGAACAAGATTATATAGGAGGGCAAGAAACGGGAAGAAATCTAAGTACTTAGCGGCATAATACTCTGTTTGGAACAAGCAAGGCTATGAGCTAATGCTCTTTTTTTTGCTTTGCAGAGTAAGAAAGAAGTCCCTTGAAAAAGGGATTACTGACACTAGGGAGAGAAGCTAACAATGACTCCAGAAGAAGCAAACAATGATGTAATTCTACTAAAGGATAGTTCGTTTGTCTTGACAGATCAGTACTGCTAAAAATGTTGTTAACTAGGGATCCATCAAATGATGGGGGTGGAAGATTATCATTAAGACCCTGATTAGATGGAGATTACTTCAAGTGAGGAAGAATTTGGCAGCATTCCAGCTTCAAATGGAACAGGATAATTTAACAAACAAAAGAGATAAGAGAGGTGGATAAGGCAAGTCGGTTAGTCAGGGGAAATGGGAACATGTTGGTATCTCCACATAATTAGTGTATGTGGATCAATTTGAATAAGAACATCAATATTAACAAAAGACGCTTTCGGCTGACCCCAAAAATTAAGGTTTCTGCATATATGTAACTTGCATTTAGTAAAAATACGATGAATGGATGAATCAAGTTGATGGAAAAAATATTCTAACGTAAGAGTTATATGCAAAGGGATTTAAATATATGCTTTTATTATTTATCAGCAAGCGTAACAACCAAGGCTTGAATCTAAGACCACAAGAGAAGCAAGCGCCTAAATCCACTTGTCCCGATATGTAGCCCATAACTTCTAGACGCACCCGCTAACACTCCCTCCGTTCCAAAATAGGTGTCCACGTTCTCTAAAAAATTGACTCAAAAGAGGGTCCTCACTCCTCTATCTTTTATTGGTTAGGTTTGCAACAATTACCAACAAATACAATATCCCTTCATTAAGTTAGTTAGAACCCTTGAGTTTGTTATAACGAAGACACACGAGGGTTTAAGGCTGAAAGTCCATCTCTAACTATTTTATCCTTAGCGCTCTAAAAACAACTAATTTATCTTTACTTTCTACAAAAATTGGAAAGTGTACACTAATTTTGGGATGAAAGTGCACCATAGCTAAAAAATAAAAAACAAAAAAAAACCAGGAAGATTGGATGCTACCTAGCCTCTTGACCAAAGTAACAAAGGTATCCAACAAAGCAATATGAGGAGAGATTGAGACTTAAATCTTATTATTTTAATATAAAAAAAATAATATTTGTTTTTCAAAAGTCAAAGAAAACTATAAAAACAATTAAATTTGCGACGGAACTCCGTCGCAAATTCATCACAACTATTCAGAATTTGCAACGTATTTGCGAAGGACAATTGCAACGGCGTTTCCTCGCAAATTAACTGCGACCCTTGCGTTAGCAACAGATTTATGGCCGTCATAAACGGCAAAAATCCATGGCAAAAGTGTCGATAATGCCATCGCCAATTGAGCACATTCTTGTAGTGGTTAGTCTATATACAATATGTCTAATGGAGTGTAAATAAAGGCTGAAGTATGGGTCAGAAGTTGAGCCTGTTGCAGTTATAAATTGAGCTAAAACAAGTAATTGTGCGAAATTATGAAAACATTAGTTTTCACAAGTCTTGGACTCAGCATAATTAACTGAAAGTTTGGTAAATTTCTGATATATAATTCTTGGAATACAGGGGCCTTTAAATAGCCACATAATACAACAATCAAGTCCTCTAATTGTGGACTTTACATGGAAATAAAATAAGTCTAATACCTATCATAATCAATCAACTTAAGTCAATGAATCAATTAGACTAAATCAATTAACATAATATTGATTTATTCTATTTAGTCAACATTAACATATGCTGACTATGTTAATAATAGATAGGGTGAAATTAAGGAGTATTGATTGTGAGAATGTTTGCTATGATCTTGGGATTGTTTTGTATGTAGTTAGTATAGGGCATTGTATTGTTGGAATAACATCAAGATATTCACTTTATTCTGGTTTTCTACATAAAGAGGTCATAGGTAAGGTTAACTCCTACAATGATTTTTATTTGCAACATTACTCAACCTCCTATGGTTTACGGTATAACAAACAAACAACCTATAAGACATTTTTAGCTCTAGCCTAGAAAGAATTTGGATGTCAATTCTGAAAAAGATGCCAATAATTGGTGGTTAATTATTTGGAGTTCACTCTATTAATTTGATTGGATGAGGATATGTTGGAGATCATGAGAATGCAGGATGTAAAGATAAGTTAAATTGTACAGCATCAGAGAAGAGTCAGCTCAAATACTACATGCTACTTCTTATCATTCACTACCTAGAGGAAGGACTGACCAAAAAAACAGAAGCTAGGTCCGCTTCCTTCAAAGTTCATCCTTCCATGGCTACGCGTCTAAAGCATAGCTACACACTCATGGGAACATTCAACTAAAAATGAGTTAGCTAGATTCTGAACAGGGTCATCTTCATAAGGAAACTATTCCAGAAGTGCTAACTCATGCATACCGAGTAACTCTGGCCACTGATCCACAGTGATAAGGGTCTTAGATTCTTCCACGAAGGATTTTGGGGTTGCCTATCTGTTTAAAGGTCATATCCCCCATGCTAAATGGACAAGGTAATTTCTCAGTACAAGTGCCAGAACACGGATTGTTGGCTGAAACTTCTGAAAGAGAGCATACAGTTTAAGGCTAAATGATTGGATGCCAACAGGAGCCATAGTATATGAGAAAAGTATACTGACAAAGACAGGCTATGATAATAAGTAATTCTGATATGACAGCCTTAATGAAATATTATAGCCAAAAGCAAAACCTACACCATAACAACCAAGTCATTTCCCAAAACAAAGTTGGGGTCAACTACTTGAATCCTTATGAAAACTCTTTAAGACCCTATACTTGTAATCTCTTCCTCCGCTCCATCCTACCCACAACGTAACACTAAGATAGCAAAATAATACTAGAAATTAGTCATGACTACGGACCAACAACAGACTCCCGTACCAAGATAAGCACCTGTTGCAAAAAATACCGCCTAACAACTTTTACGAAGGTCTTTCATGCAGCTTGTTTCCCTAATTTTGAGCTTCTTTCAGTAAATTTATCCTCATTCCCAGCTAAGTATAGAATGAAGAAGTTCACGAAACAATTCATTTTTCATATAATTGCATATGAAGAGCTTTTACTACACATTCAGGACTGCAAATAAGATAAAATCCTGAGCATGAAACATTAATATAAACCAAAACTTCCTTCCAGGAGCTTACAATGTGTACTCATTATTGTTTTGACTAATGCAGGGTTTTCTTGACGTCCTGCTCCTAGTTCCCCTCAACTACACTTTCCTCCAATCACTTAGACCCTCAGCACACAGTACTCATCATCAGTGCTTGAATCTAGTTCTACATCCACATTCTCCTGTTAGGCATCCAGTTCCATCATTCACTATCTAGGTCAGTAAATATAACTACCAATCCTCACCAGTTCTTATGCCAGAATTTTAGGTTAATAGTGCATACTACAATATTATAAATAATATTATAGACTGCTAGAAACAGAAGTCCACTAAACTCAAATTCATTTTCCAAGCTTGCCATTACATGCTAATACATATCAAACATAAAAATTGTGTCTACAGCCGAGGTTGTCCTTTATAAATTTCAAGCTGTGATAAAATAAACAGTAACTTCTCCTCTATATTATGCCACCGTTAATCCACAACTAAGTTATCATCATCTGGATAGTCTTTATGTGTAGATCAAATATGTTTTAGAGAGTATTTGAAACAGTTAGTAGCTTCCCCTCCCCCTAAAAAAAAATTAACATTGCAAATGGAAAGATAAGTCTCGTTTACTTACCTGGTGACAGAGTAATTCATGGCATGACAGCATACATGCTAGTAACTGACCTCTTTTAATTAGTATGTGCCGCTGTTAGTATTGAAGGGGGAAAACAACCGTCTAAGATCTAGAGAACCTGAGATGGAGGCAGAAAGTGACGTCAGTAAATAATTCCGTCCGAGCAGTATTAAGTATCAAATACAGTGAATAACAGAAAAAGAGGGTGAGATATTTAGGAGTAACAAAATTAGGAAACTATAGAAGAAATTGCATGACACGGATACTTTCCTTATTTTCTCACACGTCTAAAATATCATTAGCTTGTCAAAACTAACAATCCAAAATTCCAAACCCAAATATCCACAACTATGTTCATCTTATTTTTCAATTCCTTTCAGACAAAGTAACTCTGTCAACATGAATGCTATTAGCTTTATAAGTTTATATATATAACATTATATTATTACTCTGTACTGATTTTACTCTTATCCAAAGAACCATTAAAGTTGAGGGCATTTGTTGGCTCCACTGGCAGAGTCATGAGTCCCGGGATTTTACCCGACTATATCAGGATTGGGTATGAAGAGGGCTACCCTAAATCTAATCTCATATCTCATTTAGACTCAGTCATAATAAATAAATCACATGAATTAAAATTTGTGGTTTAAACATAAGTAAGTGAACATATGGCATTGTGTTCAAAGTATAATAGATTCTCCAGTAAACCAGTCCCTTTTGATATAAAATAAATATATAAGAATTGTTCCAGTGATATTGTAATTACATTATCTCGGAAACTCACAACCAGCTCTTTGGTGTTGTTAGTTGCATCAATATATTCATATAGATATATGTGCATATGATAGCCTTGGGGTACCCATCCTTTGTAGCTTCTACATAACTCAGCAATTTTAAGCATGCTGCTTAAGTTGAGAGTCATTTTATAAATACCTTAACGGTAAATAGGCAACAGTAGCATTTATCGTCCTTGATTTTATAGGCAGCTAATGTGGATGTCTAGATGTGCATCCAAGACTTCAGTATTTAGAAAGTCTTTCCCTTCATGTACATTAGCTGAAACTTATGCCTCTAGGCTGTAGCTAAGGTTTGAAAGGTTATACTGTTGTACTAATCTACTTGAAATGCTACAACAAAATGCACCGACAAATGATAAAAATCACTTAAGTCTTATCAAAACACGCCATAGCTGAGTAGCAGTTTCTACTCACATTTGACCATACAATAATGCAAGAATGTATTCCCGAATCTATTTGCAAATTTAGTGGCTAGTTGACTAAAAGTTATTTAACAGCATAAAGAGTTTTGAAGGCTGCATTATGTTCTAATTCCTATACATCTTCTAATTCATAGATTATTTTTTTTATCTTTCTATTTACAGTTTTGGCAAAGGGAGGCAGCAACCTTGAGACAACAACTACAATATTTGCAAGAATGCCACAGGTACATTTTCCACTTTGTCATGAATCCTAAACAAAAGATAGTAGATTTTTCCGTATTATTTTGCATGCCACATCTCAAAAAACAGTACATGGGAAAATCGTGTAAGATGTTATACGCATGGAAGAAAAAACAAACTAGATTAGAAGGGGACGCCACAAATAGATATGATTTGGTTAAATCAAGAGCAACAAAGGTCGATGATTACAGATGTAAGCAGCTGCATGTTTCCAGTTGAAAGCACTTTTCTTTATTCCCCCTTTGCTCCTCAAGGTAACAACCAATTATTAGCAGATATGACCACAGATGAAATTTATTCGATCCTCAGTTTTGGAAAAATGAATTGGAAGCTTTCTACTTCTTGTGCTGTGATTAAGAGGATGGTACTCATTTATTAAAGATACGAGTATCCATACAAGTAATAAGCGAGTCTTGGAAGAATTGGGCTCTTAGTCACTTAAAGCGGATGGTTTGAAAATATTCTAAAATAACTGTCTTTTTGGGTTTGTTTTGGTTTTGTTATATTTCTGGGCATGCTAGAATTCTATGTTGACTAATGTAGCTTTATTGAGGGGTTTGTTTTTGGTTTCCCCTCCACCAAGAGGTATATCAGTCGTGTAGGTCTTGTAACATGGTGACACTCTAGCAGGTACAGAGCTTTCATCACTCTGGCTCCCTGTTACATTGAAACAATGAAGTTTCATGGGGAAAAAAAAATTCAACTGCTAGCTAAATATGCAGCTCATCACTTCAAAATATGTCAAAGCTATAGATAAAAACAGGGAGAGAGACAGAGAGGGGGGATAATGCAGCCATGGAAAATGAGGTTGCAGCTTTATCTCGAACTATGTTATGCTGAATTAAAACCTCCCATCTAGAGACAACCATATCATTTGAATACAAAGCCAGTGGTACAAGAAAGCTAATGATGACCATAAGATATTCAACAATTAACACACTTTTACTCTGCAACATGCACAGGCAACTGATGGGACAAGAACTTTCTGGTTTAAGTGTCAAAGATCTACAAAATCTGGAAAACCAATTAGAGATGAGTTTGAAGGGAGTCCGCATGAAAAAGGCAAGAAATTATAAGTACAAAATCAACGTTTCTTCTTTAGTTTTCAAGACCCATTAGATACATACCACGTCCATTATCCTCAACAAGTTTTCTTAATTGATTGTTTATGCAGGATCAAATAATGACTGATGAAATTAAAGAACTAAATCAGAAGGTTTTCACAGGAGACTGGCAAAACTTTGCAACAAATTCTGTTATCAGTTATTTATATATGATATGCTAACATTCTTTGACCTGCAGGGACATCTCATTCATCAAGAAAATATAGAACTGTATAAGAAGGTAAACCTCATTCTTGAAGAAAATACAGAATTGAAAAAGAAGGTATTAAACTATTAATCTAGCAACTTTATATCATTAAGAAGTTATAGAAAAGGAGTTGTCCTTGTTTTCAGTTACTGTTAAGAGTATGAAGTTAATATTGGGCTTTCAATTATAGTTGAAGCTTTTAATTGAGTTGGTCCTCTACATAGTATCAAAACCTTGTTGACCTACAGGTTACAAGTTAGAGTCTTGCTGCCACTCTGATTATTAAATGTTAATTTTTTTAGAACAAGACAAGAAGACATATGCATGGACCACGTGCAATACAGGCATGCACATGAGGGGCGTGTCAGTCTGTTGAGTAAAATTAATATTAGACCTTCAATTATCAGCTTGAACTTTTAGTTGGGTTGGTCCTCTACAATTACCTTTACATAAAATAATTTTGGTAAATATACAGTCACCTACCTCAACTCCTACCTTCTCTGCTCTTGAACTCAGTTCTTAAGATCCTGATCTTAAAGCTGAGGTCTAACGGAAAGCGCAGTTGTACCACCAAGCTGCATGACCAGTGGACATCATAACTCGTGAGGACCCTTTTTCCTTGTGAATTCTAACCAGAAGTTTTTAACTCCAGGTTTATGGAACAAGAGACATGAATGAAGCAAACAGCAGCATCCACATTCCATACACCATAAGAAATGGACATGACTTGCATGCACCCATCAATCTCCAGCTAAGCCAACCACAGCCTGATAAGAATGGAATACCAACAAAATCAATGAAATTGGGGTAATCTTTCTACTAGATTCTTTCAACAAGTACATCACCTAAGAGTGCCAAAGTATAATATGAAGATATTAATTATTAACTTATATATATGTACTTGAAATATGTACCAGATTACAGCTCCATTAGCAAAAAGATGTTTGACTACTGTGGATTGATAGCAAACAACATGCTCCACGGTAAACATTAGGCGTCAAAGATATTTTCAAGCTTGAGCTGCTGGGCAAAAAACAATCAGGTGGAACATCAGATTTGGTATGGAATGTTCTAGTAAACTTTAGAACTGCTGTAATGTTATCAGCCAAATCAGCTATCTGTGTAAATTCATGCAATAATGGACAAACAGTACATGTGCCAAGTGTCATTATCATTATCTAAGAAGTTTGTTGCAGTCCATCTAGTAACTCTTGTACTTCACTTTGCTTGATAAGGATTCGTTAACATTTCCAACAGTAAAATCCTCATTTTATATTTCCTCTAGCAGCCTTAGGTTACTCACTTATAAAAAAAAAATAGCCTTAAGTTACTCAAGTTTTTAATAAATAGAAACTAAAAAAATCTACAAGAAAATGTGTTACAACTTACAAGAGCTATATCTTTATGAATTCAGTATGTTCCTAAGCCAGCACTTAAATATTTCACACCATCTCATGAATTTTGAGTTAGCCCAAGGTAACAAGTCTTTAACTCAATAAAACCAAAGAAGAAATAACATGCTAAGCAGCCAGTCCGTACTTAAGGTTTGATTTGAAATTACTAAAGGAGAAAAAGGAAAGGCTATTTCTCGAATTTGTTAAACTGAAGGCAACTTCAAGCAATTTGAGCATTTCCCCCTCTTTCCTTTGTCTTCCACAAGATCCAAACAGTTTCTAACAGTATCAAATGTACGCCAATGAATATTTTTTTTATTTTTAGTGGAAGCTTGGAACCATAAACAGATTAAAAAAGGGAGAGAAACTTCATGAATTTATCAAGCTTAAACAAACTTGACAAGTCAAACACTGGGATACACAAGAATGAACAATAGAAACCACTGACATCACAAGGAATAGCAGGATAAAAAGAGAAAAAAAAAAAAAAAATCAGATGACAACACATGCAGGCCATGATACAAAATAGATATTATAAGACTAACATATTAGGGACCTATCTGCCGAGACTCACCTAAGTGTTGGAACCCACAAAGCTTAAATCAAACACACCACACTATATCTACATAACTTATAATGGTTCTCCATAAATCTCATTTATTTTACCTAATTACATATACATGGAGTGGGGAAATAGCTGCTTAGAATTTTGGCCTTAGAAACAGAGACAAACACACCACAAGATATCTACAAAGCTTATAGTGGTTCTCCTTAAATCTCATTTATTTTTCCTAATTACATGTACATGGAGGGGGGAAATACTGCTTAGAATTGAGTCTTAGACAAAGTCTAGAGGGGATCAGTATTTGACTAATTGTCATCAAGTCTTTAACTTCGGTTGGTGAATGCTTTGATGGCCCCAAAAATATGGATCATATCATGTAATAATCTATATAGTATATTCACATACATAATCCGAAGATCTCTAAGTATAATCTCACCAAATAGGTACCTTTTTTCCACAATAGCTACTGCCAAAAATCCTAAAACAAAAGTGAAGTATGCCTTTTTCAGTAAGCATATCTTTAGTACCTTATATTGGAAACAAGAAATAAGGATTCATCCTTTCTGTATAATAGTATTAACATATGTACAACAATGACTATCACTCTCAATCTATGCGGCAGAAACATAATAACTTTTCTGGAATCTAACAATACTTTCCCATAATGTTTTGTAAAATATTATAGAAAAAATAGCATCGTTAATGTCAATGAAAAATTCTAATATTTCTAAACTATGGCTGTTGCTTCATAAACCATAAGAATATACAGGTATATCCATTTTTTCTTTATTAGAAGGGTTTAATACCCTGGAGATCCCCCACCTATTGGAAACTCACCAGTCAGGTCCCCAACTA
>JAYMSZ010001955.1:0-13003 GCA_036897665.1 Pelargonium citronellum
AAAGACTTGAGAGAGAGAGAGAGAGGTGGATGATGATTGAGATTGAGTGTGGTGATATGTATATTTGTTGCTACATTTTTTTGGAAGGTTCCAAAACCTTAGTGTCACATTCTTATCTATGGTGACATTGTTGATCATATCATGCTCATGCTCATTTGATGCGAGCAATTCGAGTTTTGAATTTTGGTCTAACTTATTCGGGTTTAAGTCGAAAAGATCTCATTTTGATGCGATTTGCAAGTAGGGCATGTTGTTGTGTTCGGTTTGCAGGTCAGATCAGGCTGTGTTTCACTGTTTTGTATGTATAAAGTGCGGTTTATATATGAGTTTGTTCGATCTAATCCATAACATTTCTCGTGACAAATTTGATCATTCAAAAAATAACCGTAAAATGTTTTACAAGTGAGAAGTCTCTTTATATATATTTATACTCCCTAAACCACAATTTGTACTTGCTAATTCCACTCCTCCAACAAAATCCCTAGAATCCCAAACATTTATATATATATAAACAAATTTCTCAATTAAAGTTGAAAAGTTAAATATATTCAAATAAAGCCAAAAACTAACATCAAAAGTAGCAATGGATGAATCTGAATCTCTTATAAAAATGTATGTGTTAGCATCAAGAAAAGTACCAAGATTCACTCATGTGCTATATTTATATCATAGTAGTATAATATAAGATATTGGAAAAGGTTTATTTATTGGTCTCTTCCTATGGAACTGCATGGAGTGCTATATATAATATGTTATTTATGTCACAATATAGCACATAGATTAGTCACCCAACTAACACCTTTTGGTCTCTAGTTGTTAGGGCCATATCTTCCCTCAATCTTCTCATTAAAATCCCAAAGTTTCATGCTCAATTATTTAAATATATTAACCCAAACAACTATAGTATATGTTAGATGTAACCCATGAAAAAAATATACAATATGCTTTGCTTGGAAAAAAAAAAAAACAATGCAAAGTTAATGTTATGAGGTTGTTTGAAGGGCGTTTTAGTAATTTTGAAAATTTCAAGATTATTATTTTAATTCGCGTTTTATTGAATTAGAGTTTAGAATAAGAGCTATGATCAATATTGTATTGAAAAGGACGAAATTAAATTATCTTATCTAATGATATATTACTTGGTAATATACTCGAATTAATGTGTTATTCTTGTAATTAGTCGACTTGTATTAGTCTACCTATCAATGTGCTTTGCACTAACACAACATACTCAATAATTCAATTTTAATTATATTCAGTAATTATTTAAAAATAATATACACTCCATTCTTTGAAGTAAAGTTTCAATGACAACTAGAAAAGAATTAAGTATAGATTACATAAAGGATGGAGATTATATGGCACACAGTAAACCAACACATAGGAACACTATATTAAATATTTTCTATATTTACCCATATTAATCAAAACATTATTATTGTTTTATTTGTAGTCTCTCCTACCAAATCTAGGGTTATAATTTTTTATATATATGATTATAGACCCCACTCACATGCTCTCTCTTTGTTTTCATTTTCCTCTACATTGTTTTTAACAACAAAAATTATAGACCTTGCTTGCTTACCTGGCTTCCTCATATACATATTGACTTGGAAATGCACATTCTTCAAGTCTATACCATTCACTTACCTATGTGCTTGTCTCATTGATAGTCTTGCCTTGAGTGTGGTCCATTGACAACCCTTTTTCTACTTTCTTTATTAGGGTTCTTAGTAGCAATATAACTTGTTTATTTTGTGCACGGATAAGTAGAATCGACAATTCAGATTTTGTGTCGATATTTTAAGTTAAGATTGAGAAGACATAATTTGAATTGGGCTCGTAAAAGAGTTAGTTTTAGAGTTATAGTTCCAAATGTGGTGGTTTATACAAATCTGCCTAACGTTTACGAGTTCAAACTCATATTGTCATGTTTCACTTTTGTTCTTCGACTATTTTAGATTGAACCAGTTTGGAAAAAAAAAATAGCATAGTTAGACGATCAAATGAAACAAAAAATCAAATTAGGTACTGATTCAAATCAAAATGAATATTAGAGGGACCAAAATGAATCATTTACCCATTTTAATTAGTTCTTGACTAGTCCACAATTAGAGACTATCCTCAAGATATGAAATCATCCTCCCTTGTGAAATGAGTTGCAATATTAATAGTATATTCTAAGATCATTAATTAGTTGTTGATTAGATCATTAGAGACTATATCTTCAAGATATGGAGATCACATATTTGTTGAAATATCTTTAAATAATTGTAGAGAAGATCAAGATCATTCAATTATATTCTTTGGCCTATACCAACTTGATATGATTCTTCATCATATTATAAAAGATAAGCAAATTAATCCAAACCAATTTTGCATATTTGGTTATATATATACATGCCTAAACATGTGCATGGGTGGTCTCTTGTTTTGTATATACCTAGCTAGCTAGTTGATATGTGAGTCAAGATTTATAGAATATCACCTATAGCTCTATACACTTGTAGGTCTTTGTAGCCACATTTGAAAGGTTTAATGAATAATTACCAACTAATTAGACCTTATTAAATGTGTGAACAAATAAATAAGTATCACTTACCGACGCAAGTTGGCACCAAAGAGAGTTTAGAAAATGAAGTACAGAAGTAGAAAAGAAGTTCGGCGACGTGTTTAGAACTGACTAAAATTTGGTCAACGCAAACGAGGTAATGAGTTTTCAAAACTCGTGACCGTTAGATATAACAGTGTTATTCTAGGTCATTTTGAGCTCAGACTTTAAATGTAAACGGATGAGACGTGGTATATAAGAAAAGGAAAATATGTGTTAGTGTCATGTCATCGGCAAGAATTACAATATTTTTATGAATTTTTATGAAAATGAATATTGATGAAGAACATGCAATGACAGCTTTTGGAGATGAAGACACTACAAGAAATTAAAGGTACAATTGTACCCTTACTTTGATTGGGAGCTGACTTTTGAGAGTCCACTTTATATATTGCCATTGCATTAAAATGAAGATGTTGATATTGCTATCAACCCCAACTTCTAGACACCTAACTTTATGTTGGCCTCAATTTAATAAACAAATTATATGTATAAAATATAAATAATTTGAGGGTAAAATGTATCATAACTTCTTAAAATCACTAAAAAAAATCACTTTTTGCGACGTAAAATTTTGCATCGTTAAATTCCTAATATTTGGTAATCGAAATCTCAAAATTTTAGGATATTAATACCAACTTTTATCATCTAATTAAGTTCGATCTATATCATTTTTTTGTAATTGTTTTTTCAAGATTTGGAATTGGCAAAGTTATAATTCAACACTCATGTTAAGATTTTGGTGAGACGAGAGGTTTGAAAATATTTAGATTCTTTTGCCGAAATTGGAATTTTTCTTTTTAGGTTTTCTCATAGTTTCTTTAACTTTCTTCTTTCTATTTTAGAAAATGACTTCAACTCTCTCTATATGAACGTCACAATCGGATCCATAAGTTATTTCTAGATGTAACCAAACGTAAAGAAGAAGAGAGTTTTGGTATAGTAGACTAGTAGATTATATTATTAGGGGCGTACAACGTTTAAAGACATCAATTTGGATTGAAATTAAAAGTTCAAAAACCATACCAATTTAAACTTTTTTATCAAAATTTCACACCGCATCACTCTAATTCTTTAACAATTCAGATTATTGAGTTAAATTTCGATAAATTAGTCAAACACAAATGTTTATCGATAAAAACTTCAAATTTAATTTTAAAAATATTACAATCACCCGCAAATTGTTATTATTTCACTTGTAAAACTAAAATCTAGATTCAATTTATTCTAAAAATCTTAAAAAAAAAAAAACATGTTGGATTTGGCAAAGGAAAGAGAAATGATTTGCATGTGAAGACTCAAAGATGGCAAAAATGGTCCCTCCTTTTGTAATATGCTTTTGGACCCAACACATATACTGCAAAGGTGGACTATAGCACTGAACCTTTTTGGAGGGAAAAAAGTGGTGGGAGATGGTGACGTGTCATGCTCTGAGTGGCTACACTTTGAGGTTGGGCCCACCATAAAGATACATATAAATCTATATATGCCAAGTATCTTGAAGCTCTTGTTCATGGATTGAGCTTTGCACACGTTGGTTCCTTTAGTTTTTTGCATGATTTTGAATATTGATAACATGATTGCCACAAGATTTGTCTCCAAGATGGAGAGACCTAGAAACAATGTCTTTTTCTTGTTGATGTTGTCTTTTGTAATAAGGTATGGTTTGGTGTTTGGGGATAAGGAAAGTGATTTCTCGGAAGTCGATAGTTGAGAATATGAATATGAATATATACACATTTGAATATGTTGCGTCATGCGGTAGTTGAGATATGTTGGTTTGAACTGATTGATTCAATAGTTAGAGGGTTACAAGTGCAACGCAAATATTGTAGTTTTTTTTATTATGTTTCAAAATGAGTTCTCGAGTAATACGAGTTTAAAAGTGCTGGAATCGGTTTTTGGCATAAAATAATTTGTAAACAGAGTATTAATCGACCATCATGTGTTACGATAGGAAAGAACCATCTTTTTTCTTCGTTATGTTGAGTTAGTTGGTTTGAAATGAAGATAGTTTCATATTACAAAGAATCACAGTGAATAAAATTAATATTCACATGTTTGCTTTGTTTAAAACATATAAATTTTAAATTCAAATTATATTATAAAACTAGTACTTAACAACCATAAATATATTCATTTTATTTCAATCATTTTGAAACAGAAACAATAAACCACCTCATGGATTACTAAATTATAATATTTTTAGTTCAACGCTTGCTACTATCTCTTAAACTTTTTTCGGGTCGACACTAATTGAAATACATTTGTGTTTTTATGATAGAACAAAATGCTAGAAAAAAATTGTAAATATTTTGTTAATTCTCGTATGCAATTAATTTTGAGTCGATCTCATATTTGTGTTAGCAAACATCTTTCAGTATTGCAAAATACACCCCCGAATCGCATGCAAAAATAAAATTTTACCCTCAAAATATTTTTAATTTACTCCAATATCACATTATGGATACTACAAATTTCATCTTATAAATTATTTATGTTACCTACAAGTTTAATATAGAAACACTCCATTGCAAATTCATGAAAAATGGCAACTCTATGCATGTCAATAAAAGAGTATGAAACTTGTGAGTTTATGTCATGCAAACTAATAGACATGATTTTGGTCAATTTCATTATAGATGGAAAACTAGAATAAAATAAAATTGTTTGGCTTTGTTATTTTTTGTGACCATGTCCTCTTTATTGATAGAAAAAAAATAACATTTCTTATTATTTTTAAATTATAAATACTACATGCAATTCACAATAATTGTTTGAAGTAATTAGATTTCGATAGGTAACCATTTTTTGCAAAAAAGTTCAATTGTAAAGTCTTTTTATCTTTGAACAATAAATGATTATCAAACAAATCTGATCAATAAAATTATAAATTTTGATTGTTTTTTATTACGACAATGTAACTAGACGATTTATGTCTTCTAACATGACATTCAAAATAGAATCAATAGACTAAAACTCCACTAATAATGTATGTTCCTATAATTTGAATAGTTGGATCAAATTAAATAAAATTGAATAAATTATTCCCAAGTTAGAATTGATAAATTTTTATCTATGAAAAATGGATTGCCAATTCACATAGTAATATGATTAGTTAAACCAATTAAATAAAACATATTGGCTATTGAATAAGATCAAGAAGTGCAGCTGTGCAGGCCTAGTCAGCAATATGGGCCTTTCATGAGTTGGGCCTTAATGGCTTAGTTGCGGGTCTTGTGGGCCCTCACATTTTTATATTCTTTTTTCCGTTGAAAATTTTATGTTCTCTAAAAATGGTATGGTTTGCTTTTAGGTGTAAAAAATAATCATAATTACACAAAATAAATTTATTCAGTAAATTTTTGTTT
Source organism: Pelargonium citronellum (assembly GCA_036897665.1). Lineage (NCBI taxonomy): Eukaryota > Viridiplantae > Streptophyta > Magnoliopsida > Geraniales > Geraniaceae > Pelargonium > Pelargonium citronellum. The sequence continues at coordinate 5,983 of JAYMSZ010001955.1, forward strand.
TTGTTATTTTCTTTTTAAAATGGATGTCATTCAACCTAAAAAATCTAAATAGTTAAACCAACTACAAAATTTGATTCAACTTCTTCACACATAAGGAGTAGATTTTATGTGTCAACTAAATAGAACTTCTTAAATAGAGTATCCGATCCTATTTCACAAAATTTCGGTTAATTTATTTGTTGTCACTCACATTCGACAATTTATTAGTTGTCGTGTTTTACAGTAAAAAATTAATAATTCGATGAAAATATACCCATGCAAGAAAGTAACATCAAGTTTGTTTCCTTGTTGGACCTTTCCCTGCTCCTATTAAATTTCGTGTATATTTAATTTACTCCAATACCCTATTAAATATCATAATACAATATCTTAATTATATGTCTCTTCCAACAAAATGGTACATTGTCGTGTACTTAATATAGAAAATTCATGTTGTGTAATTCATGAAACATCACACCTTCATATGCATGTCAATAAGAGAACAACAAATTTGTAAGTTTAACTCAACCAAATTCACATGAGAGGGTATCACACAAGTACAACAATAACATGACAAATGTAACAATTTAGAGTTTTAGAAATTAGAGCTCACAATTTGAATTCAAATCTACCTGTGTTTAAAAGTCATCTCGCATTTTTCCACGGGTTCAGGTTGCACTAAATATACTCAATTGGATTTCTCGTTGAGACAATTTTGTCACGAAAGATGAGTGAATCTCATACCTTTTCATAACAACTTGCACGAAGCACATTTCTAGTAAATGGAGTTAGAGTTTAGATTTTTAATTTAAACCTGACCTGAAATCTGCATTGTCCGTTCTATTGTGCATATTGTGCTACATGCTCTAATTTATACAACAAAGCGATTACATGTACAAGTAAGAAAATACCCTCATGAGGGTAGCATAGTACAAAATCTTCCTAACATCGTTGATTCAAATCCCCGCAACTAATTTTACCCGGGATCAATCTCGATTGAAGATCGACTCCATATTGAATGAAATGTTGGTAACACTTTCCTCGAAAAATGTTTGCCTAAATCCAATATTATCATCATCCTCAGAGTCGGAACCCGACCCGTTTTCTTTCAACAACGCCTCTTTTTCTTGGCAAATGTCTAAACAAGTTTGAGACTTCACCAAATTTTCAAGCTCCATTGCCACTTCTTTCATTGTAGGCCTCTTCTTCCCATTCAACCTCAAACATCTCTTCGCAAGCTTCGCAATCACAAAAACCTCGTGTTTACTAACTTCTCCGGCAATTCGAGTATCCAAAATTTCCAACAACCTATCCTCCTTGATCATTGAAATGAAATGCACCACAATGTTTCTCTCTTCGTTGCTTTCTCTAGCCAGAGACACGGGTTTTTGACCCGTTAAGAGCTCTACGAGCACAACCCCAAAGCTATACACATCGCTTTTATCAGTAAACTGGCTGGACTGGAAGTACTCGGGATCTAAATATCCGAAAGTTCCCTGAACTGCAGTAGTTAAGTGTGTTTTGTCGCAAGGGACTGACCTTGAAGTGCCAAAATCGGAAACTTTTGCGCTGTACTTGTCATCGAGAAGTATGTTCGAGGACTTGATGTCTCGATGAAAGATGGGAATTGAAGCTGCAGAGTGCATATACGCGACAGCTCCGGCTACTTCACAAGCAATTCTGAACCGAACATCCCACGAAAGCGACATAGACTCAGACTCGTTTTCTTGGCAATGGATGTGGTCGGAGAGTGATCCATTGGAGATGAACTCGTAAACCAGTAGCGGGAACTCAGTCTCCAAGCAAGAACCGAGTAGCTTCACCACGTTTCGATGATTGATCTGCGACAAGATGACTACTTCATTGATGAACTGCTCAGTTCGGGTTTTGTCAATAGATTTAGACCTTTTGACAGCAACAATGGTTCCGTCAAGTAGCATACCTTTGTACACATTTCCGTAGCCTCCCTGACCAAGAAACCGGCTTTTGCTGTAGTTGTCCGTTGCTTTTTCCAGCTCCTCTGCTGTAAATAGCTTCAATTTTGCACTGCTTCCATTGGATGCGAGTCGTTTCTGCAACAAGTGACCGCCATTTCGCATGAACAGCTTCTCTTTACGCATTTTGTGTCTTCGTTGTTTGAGGTACTGATATAAGCAGTAACAGGCAAAGAACAAGCACACGAATCCTATGCCGATGCAAACACCTAATGCAAATAAGAAGAGAAAAAAGACAGTAAAATCAGGTTAGAGCATGTTTTAAGAATGAGAGAAACCGAAGTAAATGTTAATGTGAGTAAATATGAAAAGTTATTCCTCCATCATTTCAAGGGAAAGACAAAGTGCATAGAGTTCAAAAAACAATATATATAATTTAGTCAGCCTGGCCCATTCAACCGAACGTGTTAATGTGTCGTATTTGTTTTGGACCATATAGCACACAATCAACGTTTAACACGACACGAACGCACACACGGACAAATTGCTAGCTCTAAATTTAGACTAATAAATTTACTTTATATAATTACTAAAGAAGCTGAGACAAACCTAGAATGGTAACCAACTTATAAGAAGGCGCAGGCGGTAATGGTTCACACAAGAAACTCCGGCTGGCTGAACAAGTCGTATTTTTCAGTGGAACCAGAAGAGGGGTGAATGGGTAGATCACATCATTTTCTGTCAAATTGTTCGCTTTGTACAGGCTTTCCAAACTGACACCAAAAAGTTCTGAAATAGACGAGAAGGAGTCACCCCAAGTTATCATATAAACCAGCAAGGAGCTAACCTCATCCGCTGCCTGCTCATAGCTCGGACAAGCACAGGTCACAGGAACCATTATCTGCGATCCAACAGTAAGGTTATTACTATCGAAGTAGTACTCATTTGTACCAGCAACCGTCTGGCAAGCAGTGAGGCCTTGAAAGGTGTCGTTAGCTATCACGAAGTAGGTTTCACCCTTCTGGATCGTGTAAGGAGCGTTGTGCAGGTAAAAATTGCCCCAACATGAACAAGAAACAGGAACTGTGACCAGTGTCTCGGGTGGGAAAGTGTAGGATTGTGTTGTGACTCGGTTGATGGATGCGATTTCCGAGGCTTCGGACGCCAACAGATTGGCGATGGAGAGAGGAGAATCGTAGGGAGGATGAGACCGGAAGGTGAGTAAGGACTGGCAGGACTTATGAGGGCCATTACATACATATCCCTTGTACTGGTCACTTAAACAGTCTAAGGCTCGGTTCTGACGGTACTCTTGTTGGCCAAATAATGATTGAAACTGAAAAATGAGAAGGATTGAGCATATCTGCAGCTCCAGCCTTCCCATGTGTGTATTAGAGGATCGACTCAACTAAAGGGTTAAACTGTTTAAGCGATTAGAATAGTCGAGGTGTAGGATCATAGATAAGAATATAAGATGTATCTCAATATCTAAGTGAGTAATAAAGTCTTGGATAGAACATGGTAGCTATGGGGATGCTAGTGAAGGTTTCGTGGAAACTTAGTTCTAATTGAAATTTTTTATGGAAGCCTTAAGTTAGTTGAGTCTACAATCATGATATATGGATTGTTGACTTTGTGAGAAGACTTTTCTAAGCACATGCCTCTTAGTCAAGATGGCTGCTCTATGCTGACATTTTTGACAGTAGGGGCCCAGTTACAGCTGACATTTAGGGTTCGGGTTTGAAAGACCGAACCCGACCCCCAAGAGGTACGGGTCTGTGCGGGTTTTGGGACGGGTTGGGTTGCATGTTTTGCATACGAAATGTGTGGGTGAGTGCGGGGTTTCCCAACCTGACCTGAAAATCAATCGGGCCTATTTTATGAGACCCAAACCCATAAAACTGTGTCAGATTTCGGGTGCCTGCGGGTTGGGGTCCAAATTACCACCACTATCCCCAACATATTCCTTACAAAGATGTGGATTTTTGAATAATAAGCCCCAAGTCCTAATAAGTTTTGGTGCACAAAGAGTGAAAGGAAAGGGTTGTGATTCTAGCAAAGCACCTCTAACACATAAGTGAGTTTGAGACAGAGTATTAACAATCTAAGGTTGAACATGTCAACAAATTGAGTGAGTTTTTACATAACATGGATGATATTCAGGAAGCCACGTCCGATAAATTTAATCAAATATAATCACCCAAGCTTTTCAATTCATAAATGAGTTTCTCAAATAAGATGAGCTCAAATACGACTTTAATGAATTCAAATCATTTATATGAATGAGTTGACTTCAATATTCAACTTGAAGTTTACAATACTCAAATGGTCTTCATAATATAATTTATTGTAAGCAAATCAATAAACATCTATGACTATTCTTCTCACAAGTTTTAGTGTTCTGCAGCACTACAAGAATGACAAAGTCACAAGACAAATTTTATAAGTAAAGCCAAAAGATAATGTTCCACAATCACAAGTAAACTAAGTGACAAAGGAACATGGAATATGCAATAATATAAATCATAAATCTATGTGATTAGTTATTAATTTAAGTGTCCAGTAATTAGATTGCTCAGAAAAAATTATAGAAAAATCTTAATGAATCATCACTTTCATCTTAAACTTGACTTGTTTAAGTTATTAATTGGACTAAAATTTCCATCACTACTGGAAAAATTGATTTGAGGTTTCATAGATCTTCCCATGATCTCAATCAATCTAAACAAAAAGCACAGGTGAGAGTGTTGATTTTGACCCAACATGGTACACCCCCATGGAATAAATAATAACACCAATCCACTAGAAAACAACTATCAATTTGCAACCTCTCCTCCTCAATTTCACCAATAAATCTCTATATATTATTACTCCTCAGATTATCAGCCACACACATGATCCAAAGCACATAAAAAGACCCATTATATATATATAAATATATAAATAAAATACCCATAAAAGTTCCAAAAAAGAATGAGAACAAAAAAAGTGCATAGGAGGGGACCCCCAAGTGCTGAAGGAACCATCTCCTCCAGCTTTCTGTTTCCATTTTGTAAAGAAACCCAAATATCAAATTGCTTTGCCCTCTCTCTTTTTTCCTTTCTTTTTTCCAGTTGTGATCTAGCTCTACGGGTTTTGGGTTTTTGGTCTTTAGTAGATTAGTTTTTTTTTTGTTTTTTTTTTGAAAAAAGTATGGCACTAGTCAAACTAATCTTTCCCCCTTTAAACACATTTCTTTTTCCGATTTGTGATCCCAAACCCTTCGGTTACTTTTTGCAACCAAACAATTTTCTATTCAAATGGTTCACTTTGCCAAAAACGTTTTACAGTCAGCAAAGCAACCATTTCAGTATTTGCGGCACTCTGTCTCCTCTTGTTCTTATTCTAAAATTTGTTCTGTCCTCTAATTCTAATTATTCAAAACCAAAACCCGAAATTGGGTTCCATTAGTCAAAGTTCCAACCCTCACTCCACTGACTCTAAGCCCCTCCCATGGATTCCCTCATATGGGTTTGTTTTGTTTTCATGTGCATCACTAATCAACTCTGAAAGAAACACCAAATATCCCTATACGAATATTATACCATCACAATGTCAATTTCATGGGTTCCACTCTACAAAACAAAACCCATTTCTCTCCTTTCCTTATGCATCAATGAAACATTTCTATCATTATCTATCTCATCAAAGCAACATACCAAAATCTATTCACAAATGATAGAAAGAAACAAAACCAGAACTATACATAATCATAAATGATTGTACCTGTTTTCGCAATAGTGCCGAAACTCCCAAAGGCAGTTCTGTTGCTCGCCTCCTTTGGACCATTCCTGTTTGGTTGCTTCCCATGCCATCTCCTTGGTTTCTTGTGGCACTTCGTGTCCTGCAAAGTGAAAAATTACATATTTGGCATAAATTTTTGAAATCAATCACAAAAATTCAAAACTGTATATCATCATTTCAAGCTTTACCCAAGGGAAAAAGAAGGTAGATCTACAACAAGAGTAAAAACTAATATAGAAAGGAAAAAAAAACATTATAGGCAAAAGGAATTACCAAAAGGCTCGGTCTTGATAAGATTATCGCCTTCAAAATCACTTGTTCGAGTAGCATAAATAATATTTCTACTCTGTACATCACAGAAATTGAATTGAAACAAGAACACAACATGAATTTAAGCTATTTTATACAAATTTATCTCCATCTTCAATCACATTCACATAACTAGAACTTGAGCAGTGGCTTGTGAATTGAAATTCATGTAGATTGAAATGAAATGAAACATGAACAGGACAAGAATTTGAACATTGAACATATGGATGTGATTTGTAAATTTAAGCTTCTAAAATCAAGACAGAGATAAAATGAATTTCCCTCTTTTGTTATAATATATTTGCTAACAAAATTTCTTTGATTTACACACTTTTTTTTGTTGTCTCTCTCAATCTGAATTCTAATTTGCAAAAGAATGATTTGCAACTGAATTCAGAAAGGCATGATATGAGTAGTCTTAGTATCATAGCTTGAAAGACAAGGCTTAGAACAAACTCTAAAGATTTTGAGCAAATCGCCGGACATTTGCTTCACCGGCGGCGAGCAATTGCTCTGCATCAGGAGCAGTATCTTCGTCAATCCGTTGCTCTTCGCCACCGCCTCCTGCGCCTTCTGGTCCCTGAACAAGTAGCAAACGCTCCAGAGCCCCGTCACAGCGTGCTCTGTCGCCGCCGCGGAGACCTTTAGAACCTTCTGGACTATCGCCGGCACGCATGCAGAGTCCTCCGATATCGCCGATCGGCCTTCCTTGCACGCCGAGGCAAGCTCTAGAAGCTTCAGCGCCTTTTCCGTCACCGGAACGGTGGAATTGGAGTCCGGAGAGAGTAATTTCGATGACAATTTGATCAGTCCGAGATGGATGAGCTTGATTCTGATGCGCTTCGGCATTGAAACGGCGATGAGGCACGACAAGGCAGCTTCGATGACGCTCCGATCGTTTTCGTGGCTGATTAGCTTGAGCAATTCAGGTAAGAGACCTTCCTTTTCCGCGATCAGCTGCTTCGATTCAGCGTTGATAGCGATCGATTCCAAAACCCTAGCTGCCGAGAATCTCG
>JAYMSZ010001956.1:0-12997 GCA_036897665.1 Pelargonium citronellum
CAGCTACCCTAACACACGTGCACAAAAAGACAAAAGACATTCTAGTGCACCCGATTGACCGATCCAAAACAAACCCATCAATAACAATTCAATACTCCCTACCTACAAGTGTGTTAAAAAAGCATCCATACCTCATCTTGTGCAAGCCCATACAGGTTGTAAAGAAGCAGCATCGGCAACTGATTTTCAAGAATCATCATGTCACTCCTAATATTCAACATAATATAAATCGCACCATGTCTGCTAAAAACCGGATCATTCAGAGCATAACCTTCCACTGGATCGTCATTACCAATATACAATGCACTATACAGAATTTCCAGCATAAAACACCCATCAAGAATCATGAGCTCCAAGAACCTCTCTTCGTCGTGCCACGAAGAATCGAGGGGATGGTACGATTCTCTGAGCTCTTGCACCACTTCGATCGTAGAGACTCGACTATATATGTATTCGAGAGGCTTCTCCGATCGGTTCAAGAAATAGGCGAGAGCCCGGTGCTTGTGCTCCTCCATTGGCAGCAAATGAGCTTCACCATTGTGGTATGGACCAAAGGAGACCACTTGGGGTTGATAGGCTTTTTTGTTTTGTGCCATGTACTAGGCTGGTAGCTTGTAGATTGATTGTTGCTTCCATTGCTGGCTCTAGAATGAGGTTCATAATCAAGAAGAAGAATTACAAAAATACTTACACTCAATTTGGTATCTGAACTTGCATGTTTTGACCAAATTTAGTTTCTAAAATAGTCCTTGAATTTTCATTATTCGACTCAATTTGGTTCTGAACTTTTATTTGACCCAAAATAGTCTCTAGACTTCAAATATTGACCCAATTTGGTGCTTGAATTTTTGAGTCAATATTTTAAAGTTTTGAAACTATTTTGAATCAAATAAAAATTTAAGACCAAATTGAGTCGAAACACAAAAGTTCAATGACTAAATTAAATCATTTACCTATATAATAATGAAATAAAGTTACTACTGAGAAGCAATGCTACAACACTCACAATGGTTCTCACATTATTGCACCATTGCCCTAAACTGAGCTCGTCATCAAAGACGGATTCAGTAAGAGCTCTGCGGGGGCAGTTGCCCTCACAAACTAATTATTCTTCAAAATATAGCCAATATATTTTTATATTATTAAAATACTACACATTTATTGGGTAAAAACTAATGTGTGACTAACAATATTAATGTTACAGTTTTTTATCTTATACCTACATACGCTTCTATATATTAATACAAAAATATAATTATAACTTATATGTATCAAATACACGTGAAACATTCATTCTAGTTATAAAATCGAATCATCTATGTGAAATTAATCTTAACTATCCAATATTTTGAATTCGTACTGAATCGTTCGAGAACTTCTGGAGATAGTCCTTGAAGATGCTAACGCAGCTGATTTCTATCAATTTACTTTCTTCCATTTCACCAACATGTACAAGAATAGGCTTGCACACAAATGATGAAACTGAACAAAAGTAATGGACCACTTATGTTTTCTCTATATTCTCTTTATAGCTCCTCAAGCATCATCTAATTAAGTAACAACATGACTTTCTATATAGTATTGCTCTAAAGACAAGGAAAGTAGTGATTCATAGAACATGTTTTCTACTCACTAGTCACTAGTCTTATTACAATAACAAGAAACATTTATTCTTATTTGCTTTACACTAGCTACTAATACATAGATATGTGGTAAATGTTAAGAGTCGTGTGCATAGCTGCCAATTTGATTTTTGTGTCGCGGTTTTTGTGTTTAAGTTGAAAAAGATAAGATCTGAACTTGACTAAAAAAGAATGCAGGGTTCTGATTCTGCTTGTAAAATGTGCAGATTTGTCCGACCCAAAAAGCAAAATACTCGTAGCAAGTAGAGTACTCTGATGCTAAGGAGCAAAATGCTCTAAGGGGCGTGTTTTTTTTTTCCTTGAAGACTAAGGGCATGTTCTTTTACTCTAACAAGTAAAAAAATGGTAAAATCGGGTAGGAGTGAAAAGAGAAAATTTAATTAGAAATGTGAGTCCTCCGTGTTTAATAAATTTGGTTGAACAATGAGGGGTAATAGTATTTTATATTTAACACTGTATTAGAGTAGGTTTTGATCATGCGTTTGCCTGAAGGTGACTCATCTTTGTGGTTTATAACCCGCTCACAGATGGACAAATTTGTAGTGGTCTGCATGTGGAAGAAAAATGCGAGACTCATACAACTTGTAGATACTCATGTTCATTTTTAGAAGAAAAAAAGTGTGTAGTAGCTAAAAACAAGTAATTACTAACCCATCTCAAACCAAAAAGAACCAAATAAAGAATTGTAGGTTCTGCAAAGCTGCAAATCTTATGCCGAAGAACTTGGAAGAAATTTATAAAAATATTTGTTTCTAACAAGATTCTTGCATCAACTTGTCCTGTAACTTTTTCACATCACCAATTTTATATCAAAAATCGAATCTATTTTTGGCTCGCCCATTGGTATTTCGATGTGCCAAATCTTCATTTCAGTCTTGAATAACAGCAAAAAGCCAAGATTTTGTCTTTAAATTCGTGAATATAAAAAGTTCAACAAAAAGCATATTATAAAATTCAACTTTTTGAAAAATTAATATTGTGTATCATGATATTATACAAAATTATCGCATAAAATTGGGAAAGACGATTGGTAAACATTTGTTTGGTACATGTCATTTACATGTAAATAATATAAGATAATTATGGTCAAAATATAAAATTAGCAGTCGACTTTCGTACAAATACAAAGTGACGTACACCAACCTTCATTCAAGAATAATAATCTTTTCTTGTTCATTTTATTTTCTTTCCATAAATCAAATCATCAATCAAACTATAGAGTGAATTCAATCCCTCTCCACTAATATTTTTCTGAATATTCTGAGTGAATTTCACAGAGCATAAATTCTGAATCAATGGTTCATTTCAAATTTCTCTGCAATTATTATTGTACCACAACAGCCATCATATTTTACTTTGACTGATTGTGGCTTTGTCCTTTCAACAAACCCTAAGGACACTTGCTGTGCATGTGAGTGTCATCAATTATTATGAGCTACTTGAAATTAATAATATGATTTTGACACTAATATTAGCTATATATATATTCATCAACTTGACCTTTCAATTTTGCATGCACCTTGTCTCTCTCTCTCTCTTTGGGCCCTATCACCATTTTGTTTCCATGAATAAAACACAAATGTGACCAATCATGTTTGAATATATCTTACTATGTGGTATCATATAATTTGGTATATAATCATATCTTTATAGGAAAATGATTCTTTTAAATGTAAAAAATGTGTTTTCATGTAATAAATCATGATCATTGAACTGTAATGAACCACTTGTAGGCAAGTAGTGACTAGATTATCAAGTGGTACATGTGTTGTCACTTCGATTACATGTGAAAATGCATCATTTTATTACATGTGTGTCTGTGTGACAAAAATAAATTAGTGTTCAAAATAGATTATCGAAAATGTGAGTACTTTCATATATGAGAAAATTCATAAATTAATAAGAGCAAGTTTATTATAAACATGATGAAAAGGGACAATTTTTGCAACATTTGGTCTAAATGTCAAGTGTTATACACAGTTTGAGTTGCTAAATTGTTGACTAGCTAATTCTTTTACTATTAACAAATATACTCAAAAATCGAACAATGTTATACTAAGATAAACATATTTAGTCTTCTTTTTTTTAATAATTTAAAAGTTTTTATTAAGTGAATAATCTTGTTGATGCAAAAATCTGAAGTTCATGAAGAACAATCTTATAAGTAAAAAGAACAATTTTGTTAAGTTTTGAAAAATAGTAGATTAATCGTTACTTCAACGCAAGTGCAACTAGCGTTAGAGTTCCTCTTAAGCCTTGACAATTCTAAAAGAAAATAGTAAGAAATTCCTAAAATTATTTTTCATAATTTTCTCAAAATAATATCAAATGAAAAAATATATATATATATTTTGAAATTCTTTTTCTTTATTTCTTAAAACTATGTTATTGGGGTCAACAAGAATTTTCATTATAAAATTTTAACCTTACTATAGTGGCAATATATGTGAGATGCAGTTGTGTAATAAAATAGTGTTATGCTGTCATCTTCTGTCCATTGTGCTCTCTTCCTGTTTTTAGGTCCAATGGCTATCACTTCCACTCACATTACTTCACATGGCTGGCTCTATATCTTTACAGAAAATGCCCCCAAATTATACATCAAATGAAGTAGACATATATATGTTCAATTATATATAACTTGGTTTAACAAACAAAAATGCTTAGTTATTTTTGCTCATTTTTTCATGAGTTATTTTAGAAAATGAACTGGAGGTTGAATCAATATGATTGATTAAATGATCATCAATTTAATCAATTTTTGGATCAACAAGTAGTTAAAATTAATGTCGCATCATTTCCAGAAAGAGCGAGTTTTGACTTATTTATTATGTTGAAACTTAATAAAATTGGTTGAATTAATCTATGTTATAGAAGTTTTATGACATTATTTTTATATGCGCAAGACATATAGTGGTGAATCCGGTTAATATTTGATAGTTCGGAGATTAAATTTTTGTATTAATAGCCTCTGACGGTTAATAATTAAAAAAATTTACATTAGATATATAAATTTTGAATTCAATGAGATGAGAGTTCAAATTATAAACAATGGTTTAATCTCTATCAACGCGATTTCAGGTTTAGGTTGGATTGAGCATATTTAATTCTAATTCAATGTATATAAGTGTAAGTTCGAGTTGATAACCCGATGTTTAAGAGTTGCAGATTTCTCATAAAATCCGCGAACTAGGTGTGAGATGTCAAATCCGATCCATTCATCTTCCATACCAAATCCAATCCAACATGTACTACAATCTCCCAACTATTGATCAAATTTTAGGTACTCGTGAAATCAAATTTTATTTGACTAGAGTTGATAATTAGGACCGAACCCGTGCACAAAACTCAATACAATTAATGTCTAGAAATGTATGACCCATAAAGCTTATATCTTTTTTCGAGTCGGATCTACATTAGCCTTTACAATCTGAACCTTTACAATTTGAATCCAACCCGAGTTCTCTAAACTAGGCAACCTTAAAATTATAACTAGCCAACAAATCAAGCCTAACCCTAAATGAGTCGGGTCGGAAAGAAAATACAATAACATGTTTGTCGAACTACATTTTGATCGTCCCGAACTAGCGATGACCAGCGCATTTGACCCATTTGTCATCTCTAATTAAGACGAAAGAAGTCCCCATCTCTCAAAATAGTCACATAAAAGTGAAAGATAGAGACGGGTGGGGCGGAGGATTGCGCTTGGAGATGGAGGTTTTAGGTGGGTCCTCCCTCACCTTCTCCTCCCTCAGCATCCACACCTTTTTTCTTTGGCTGCTCCTGCTCCTCTTCAGGTCGAGTCGCCTCATAACTCTCTTGCTTCTTGCTTCTTCTTCTCTCTCTCTCTCTCTCACAAAACCTACTTGTCGTTTTCTCTTGAAATGTCAACTTGTTGAATTGAATCTACTATTTTCCTCTTCCCTCTGCTTATCTTCTTCCTGTGCCTCACTATTCTTCAGTTTTCCCACCAACCCATCTCTCATTTTCTCCTGCTTTGCAGTTTTTTTCTCATAAAGTTTGGTTCTTGATATAGTTGGTGTTGTAAATTTTGTCTGTGGAGGTGAGAGATTGGGTTTTTTTGCAAAATGAATCATGGGTTTAGCTTCTTAGATCTCATTGTTTGCAGTTTCTGGTTGTGATTTTTATATATGGTGTGTTCTGTTCTGCTTGTGGAGACCTCTCATGGCTGCAATTTGTGATTTTGTGTTGAATTACCAAAAATATTGTATTTGATGAATGATTGGTTGGTGGGTGATGTTACTTTAGTGGATAAGGTTGGTTTTGCGGTTTGATTGGGTGGGAAATCAAGATAATATTGATATGCAAGTGTATCTATCTTATGCTCAAAAAATGTTGAAGGGTGAGATTTGACACAACAGTGAGGTTGCTGTCTCCTCACCTTCAAGTCACATCTCGGTAAAGCTAAATAATAAAGATGGGAACCTCATGCATTGGTCCGTTAAATTGCTCAAAAGATGTATTTTTTTGGATTTATTTGGGTTTGTTATGCTTGGTGTAGCTTTGCATCAAATAGTAATGTCAAGTGCCTTACCCCATAGCTGCTGAACTTCGAATCAACCCATTTCTCATTTTCTCTTGGTTTGCAGTTTTATCACAAAAAGTTTGGTTCTTGACTTCTTAGTATAGTTGGTGTTCTTTGTCTATGGAGGTGAGAGGTTGTGTTTTTTATATTTTTTTTGTGTGTGTCTGTGTGGCAAAATGACTCATGGGTTTAGCTTTTTAGATCTCATTGTATGTTGTTTCTTGTAGTTTCCTCGTATGTTCTCTCTGTTCTGCTTGTCCAGCTCTCATGGCTGCAATTTGTGAATTTGTGTTAGATTTGGGAATTTTCATTCTCTCTGTTGTGGAGAACTCATGTGATTGATGATTGGTTGGTGAGTGATATTAGTTTTGTGGATAGGATTGATTTTGCTCTTTCATATAAGTTATTAAGGATTTTGCACAAAAAGATGAATTTTTGAATTGTTTTTTGTGTTGCTATAGCTTATTTGTGTGCCACATCTTTGCATCGACTAGTAGAGTGTCAAATACCTTACACTGTAGCTGCTGAATTTCTAAAACATAGATGTTTATGGTGGTTTGTTGCTTTTCATTTTTTGTAGGTCTTGCGCTCAACCTGAGATTGTAGAAGGCTCGGGACATATTTGTGGATGGGAAAAGGGGAGGAATCCAGCCAAATGATCGTGCTTGTTGTTTAGATGATGGAAACTTCGGCGGTATTTTTTTTCTTCTTCTTGAAGAGCATGTGTTAGATCTTTAGCATATTAGCCTCCGTCGTTTATTCATTTAAAAAGAAACTAATTTAGCTTTGTTGCTTTGTTATTGTATAGTACTATTTCGGCACTTTACAGAGACGATACTCCTGGTTGCAATGGTTTACCGCACAGCCTTTTTTGCAGAAGGTATGCATGTGAAGCTCAACTTTGTATTATTTTGAAAGGAAATTCCCTTTAATTTTTGCACCTTGTCTTTTCCCGTCTTACCCTATTTTAGATTCGTAACGTTTTCGGCTCCTGATCCTTCAAAGCCAGCTGACATTTGGAGTCATCAATCTTATCTGTGTTGATTGATGGGAAAAGTTTTAACTAGAAGTCTAGAAATATATGGACAGTTGAACTTTACTCTAACACAAAAGTTTAGCTACCCGAGTAGCCCAACTTGCAACTAGTATATGAAATGGTCTCAAACTTCATTCTTTCAGTCGGGATACTTTAACAATCCTTCTCATGTGCAAGCCTGACTACACAATGGACCGTGCACGTGAATCAATAATTAAAGGGAGGCAACACAAACATACAACTAGGCCCAAACTAAACCAACTCTGATGCCATTGTAGAGGCCAACTCAACTAAAAGGTTAAGCCTCAAGTGCAAGACCATTATCGCTTTTGCATGCGACTCGGACTTGTGACCTCTAGGTCTAGAAGGCTATGATACCATGTTAAACTTTACTTCCAATCCAAAAAACTGAAGTATATGATGTGGTCCCAAACTTCCCATTCTGTTAATGTGGGATACTTTAACATGGACCTATAACTACAGACAGCCACTATCTACATGTAATATTTTTCCTTCAGAGTTCAGATGATAAACACCTTGAGGTCTTACCATTGCTTATATAGTTAACTATTATTTAGTAACTAGAATTTCTCATTACGGATTCTCTCGTCTTTGTAAATTTGATTGTTATAACATTTCTTGCCTTTTGATCTACTGCAGGCTCAGTTTTTGTCGGTATCTAAATATTTGAAACTCTGTCTTTAGCCTCTCATGAGACGTACAATAACATTGTGTGAAGAAATGTCTTGAAGTTAAGATCCGAAGATTTCTTTATCATTTTTAAGTGATGAGTGGGTCTCAAGACATTCCGGTGCCTGCAAGGGAACTAAGTGTTAGTTTTGGCTATCAATGCAATACCAGTAGTCCCATTAGTCCTAACATGGCAGCGAATGAATTTGACATTTCAAATGAAGCCATGATCAATGGTTCGAGTTTGAAGATGAGCAGTTCATTTTCTTGTCTGTCCGGTGCTGCTCTTAGTGCCAACTTCACACTAGCAAACACAAACATCTGTAACGGCCTAATTGGTGAGGAAATCTTGCCTAGTCTCGATTCTCCAACGTCGTTTAGAAGAATGGCATCGTCATCTTCGCTTCCAAAGCTCGACCTCATATCCTCTTCCTCTAATAGTAGCATGACTACATTGGGTGGAAGTTTCTCTACAGAGAACGACTTTCTGGAAAGCGAGAGAAGCTCTTGGAAGTCTATGAGTGCTCCTACGAGATCAGAATCATCGAGCTATCTCAATGCTATGGACACGCAGATGGCTGGAGGGGCTGCAGGAGAGGATAGAGTTCAAGCTGTGTGCTCTGAAGAAAATGGATGGCTCTTCTGTGGAATATATGATGGGTTTAATGGACGAGATGCTGCAGACTTTCTAGCTGGAACTTTGTACGAAAGCATCGGATTTCTCTTGCATATGCTAGAATGGCGTGCGCAGAAGCAATTCAGGTCTTCGGTGTTAACTACTTCACTGAACAATAGCAATCACGAACTTGAAAGTCCACATTCTTTTGACAAAGAACTGGCACATGAGAATTTCCGTCAAGGTGTGCTAGATTGCCTTAACCGTGCCTTAGCACATGCAGAGAGTGATTTTATGAACATGGTTGAACGGGAAATGGAAGATCGTCCTGATCTGGTATCTGTTGGATCGTGTGTTTTAGTGGCTCTTCTTCACGGGAATGATATTTACGTTCTGAATTTAGGTGACAGCAGGGCTGTACTGGCAAAACATGATTTACGAGCCAATGGTGCTCTGAAGGCCATTCAGCTAACTGAATCGCATTCTGTTGATAATGAATTGGAGTGCCAGAAAATTTTGGCTGATCACCCTGAAGATCCTTCTCCTATCGTTAATGGCCGAGTGAAAGGGAAGCTAAAGCTATCACGAGCATTTGGAGTTGGTTACCTCAAAAAGGTACTAAACTACTAATTGAAACTTTCTGTTGATCTTGTTTTTCTGCTCAGAATTTTAGTAGATTTCGACGTTGTTTAAAAAAAAATTCTGCACGCTTTGGACTGACAAAAAGTATGGTTACCCCAGAAATTGGTTTGTGACAATTATGGACAGGTGAAATGCCATTTTTGCCCTTCATTTCACTTTAAATTTACAAATAAATGTCGTACAAATATAAAGAAAATTTCACAATTCTGTATTACTATCTTCGATTTGGGGTATTCTTACGTTGATTCCATACAACTTTTGGAGATGAAGTCTGGTTTATTTTTTTTGCTGATGGTATCATGTAATTTTCAGATGAAAGTGGTGATAGATTCATTTTATTAAAAAAAAAATGCATATTTATTGGCCAACTTCATTCTTTTTAGTTTTGGGTTCATCATGGTGGGGAAAACCATAATTTCTTAAATGTGTAGGTATTTTTTTCATTAAAAACAGTTCATGACTGAATTTTTGGGGCCATTTTCATATTTTTGAAGAGTTCAGGGGTGCAGAAAATAATAAGTCTTAACCCTAATTAAAACCATATCCACCATTTTTCTTTTCTTTTTCACAGAGAGAAATGAATGATGCTCTGATGGGAATTTTGCGAGTTCAGAATTTGTGCTCTCCTCCTTATGTTTACACTCAACCCTTCACTATAAGCCACAGGGTGTCTGAGAATGATCGGTTCATTGTCCTGGCTAGTGATGGATTGTTCGATTTCTTCAGCAACGATGAAGTTGTTAACCTTGTGCATTTCTTTACGGAGCATGATCCTCTCGGTGATCCTGCAAAGTATCTGGTTGAACAGCTCGTTCATAAAGCTGCTAATAGCGCAGGTAGTTTCTTTTTTCTAAAATGAATGTCTACTTTCATATTATTTGCAAAATTTAAGGATAAGTGAGTTAGCGTTGAATTTTTACTCTTATACCCACTCGTGCTTTTGTCGTAACAAACTGAAAGTCTTCTAACGGACTTGGAAAATGTTTCATTTGGGTCCCCCAAGTATCTTTTTCTGTTCTGAATTGGTATATAATTTGATTTTTGTTCTGATTTGGTCTTCAAACTATTCATATTGTTACATTTTGGTCCCGAACTAAGCTGTTTTGTTTTGGATTGGTCCAAGCCGTACAATTGTCGTCAAATTAGGCCAACATGTCTAGTTTTTCTGGATTTTTTTAGTGACATGGTCATCACGTGACACTTAAGTTAGTTAAATTTCTTGATGAGACCAATTTGATTTTTATATGTAATTTATAAATATATAAAATTGAGGGGCGTGGTTGCCATGTCAAATTTGTCCAATTTGTACCTCAATTTTATAACTTTGTTCTAAAATGGTCTCATTCGTAAATTTAGTTAATTTAAGTGTCACATGATTGCCACGGTAACAAAAAAATCGATATGTCAGTCTAATTTGACGGCACCGTTATGGATTGGACCAATTCAAAACAAAATAACATAGTTGAGTAACAATATGGTCATATGGATAGTTCGGGAACAAGTTGGAATAAAATGAAACATTTTCAGACAGACTTATGTTAAGGATATTATTTGTAATTCATGCTTAACTAACCAGAAAAGGAAGTCCACACTCCATTTGGACAGATTTTTTTAAGAAAGTGAACACTCATTTTTTAACATTCTTCAACAAAACAATGTTCTTTACGTTTCTGTTGAAACTCGTTCTTGCTCGTTCATTTAAAGTTGCATCTCTCGTAGGTTTCACCACGACGCAAGAGCTTATGAGAATTCCGGCAGGGAGGAGACGGAAGTACCATGATGATGTCACTGTCATCGTCATCATTCTTGGAAACACGCAGCGGACTTCCACTGCATCAACATCTCTGTAGGTAGGAATCGTGCATCTACGTCGTGTCTTGATTCTGTTTTTTGAAGAATTAGCTGTATTGATTGATGAGAACTGTTGAACATTTCAGCTCTAGATTGGCTTGTGTGTTTTGCATTAGCTTTCTTTGCCATCTCTTTATGGATTGATTGTACTCAGATTTCATAATATGTAAGCATCATTGGTGCTAAATTTATGCCAGAATGTTTGTGTTATTTGAGAACTATCTCATACCTAGGAAGTAGAGTGTAAAGCTGACAATTTTGGTTTCATGTCGGGTTTTCTCTAGGGTAAGATGAAAAAGCCTACCCAATTCTCAATTTTTCAATGACAAACCCGGCTTGATTCGAAAATATATTTTATGTTGGTTCAGGTCCAAATTGTCGGCTATAATCTAAAAGAGGGTATTGAAGCTGTTTTGATCTTTTTCGAGTGTGACGGGTCAGAGGGTGAGTTCTGCATAATAGGGATTTTGAGATTGAGTTAAATGGTGGTGTTTTGGATTCACCATTAGTGAAGCAAAATCTTGCAAAAACCATTAGAGCATCTTGGTGGTGTGAATTGGTATGTTGGTAGATATCTAGCTGTCAAGTGTACTTGAAACCACGTAGTTTTTAGGTCAACAACAATAATGTCATTTCCTCCAACAATTTTATAGCGTTTATACAATCAAAACAACAACCAAACATCACACTCCAAGAAGTAGACAAAATTAGGTTTTTTGTTTATTTTTTTGTGAAATTGGTTCCTCGGCTTAATGATAGTTGGTATAGAAGCAAATGTTGTAAGAACCAATCCGAACTTATCAGTTCGATTGGAACATATGTTATCCCGTTAATTGAATAGAACCTAGTTTGAGGTTGAATTTGTGAGCACTCACTCGAAATTTGTCCCACATTTTACGTGTTTAAGTCGCATTATATAGATTAGAGAACAACATGCATTCTCTGATCTAAACCTAAAATTCAAACTATTAGCTCTCCGTTGTTCCAGACGTAATTGTCCCTCATAGGAAAAATTGGTATGTAAAAGTTATCCTTACAATAGAGTTGAGTAGTAACTAGAGATAGTTAATTTGGACTCGAACCCACATGTATTAAGTCGGAGAACATGCTCAATTCACATTTTTCACGACCTGGCCTGAACTTAAAATCTGAATTGTCGCCTCTAGCTGAACTTAGAAATAGTAAAGGGTACTCTAAATTCTAAAAGGACTAGTGAAGTGAGGTTGTAGAGGCCCAACCCAAAGAAGAGGTTTGTGGAGAATAGTGGGTGGCTCCAAGATTCAAACACAAATCACAGCCATACATTGATTGAGAGGCTATCAACAATCTCATCCTCTCCAATTTATCTCCCCCTCCACCTCATAAACTCCACTCCTCCTCCACTTCTCAACCCACAACTCTTCTTCTTGCTTCCTTGCTTGCTTCCCTTCACCATCCCAGCCATGGCCACTGCTGCCTTTTCGGTGGCCAGACCATCCCTTCAGGTATCTATTCATATCTCTCTCTCTCTTCTTCAACTTGCATATATTTACTCTTTTGCCATTTCTTGCATTTCTTGCTAATGTTGTTTTTGGTTTCTTGCACTTTTTTATTGTGTTCAGGTCAACAAAGGGTTCTCAGAGTTTGCTGGTCTCCGCAACTCCTCATCATCTCCTCTTCTCTCTTCCAGAAAGTCCCCTCAGGACTTGTGCTCCACTGTTGCTTTCCAAATTGCTGCTGTGAGTTTCTTTTTGTTGTGTTTTGTTGTTTGTTACGTACGTGAATTGAACACTTCAGTGCACGAGACTCTGATCACCTATCAGTGTGGAGTTTGAGGAGTGTGTACACAGTCATAATCATGTGTTCACTCTATAAAAAGAACGGTTCTGTGCATGAGACTTCGATCACTGTGGAGTCTGAGGAGTGTATACACAGTCGTAAAGGGCGGTTAGGGCCACGAGGCTTCGAACAGTAGCTGACGTTCAGACGTGTGT
>JAYMSZ010001957.1:0-12996 GCA_036897665.1 Pelargonium citronellum
AGAGATGCTGAGACGGAAACCTAGCAAGATTGAAGTGAAGGTCGAAGACAGAGAGGAGCTCGAAGAAGCCCGCAAACGCGCCGCCGCCACGGCCACCTCTAACCCCAACCCCTCCGCCGGCGCCGCCTCTCTCCTCCACCAACTCGACCGTAACAAAGACCCCTCCTCCAAATCCCACCGGATCGGCCTCTCCTCCTAAAACCCCTCATGGAGGTCGAGGTCAATCTTCGTCTCCCAAACATCGCCACCCACACCTGACCTCCCTCCTCACCCTTTTCCACCTCAAAACCCACCGCCAACAGAACCTCTTCTTCGACGGCGCCGCCGACGAGCTCTCCTCCCGCCACGCCGTCCTTCGCCTCCGCTTCTACGACGACGATTCCCGCTGCGTCGTCTCCCTCAAGGGCCGAGCCGTCCTCGTCAACGGCGTCAACCGCGTGGAGGAGGACGAGGAGGATCTGGACCCCGCGATCGGCCGCGCCTGCGCGGCGGAGCCGGCGAAGCTCGGTTCGGTGGATTCGAGAATCTTGGGGAGGGTCAAGGAGGAGTTTGGGCTGGTCGGTGACAAGGGTTTTGTGGGTTTGGGAGGGTTTAGAAATGTTAGAGGTGTGTATGATTGGAAGGGCTTGAAATTGGAGGTGGATGAGACAATGTATGATTTTGGGACTTGCTATGAGCTTGAGTGTGAGAACACTGAGCCTGAGGGAGCTAAGAAACTGCTTGAAGAGTTCTTGAAGGAGAATCAGATTGAGTATTCTTACTCGGATTCTTCCAAGTTTGGGATTCTTCGGTCCGGGAAGCTGCCAAATTGAGTGAGTTTCTCTAATAATTTGCCTATACTTTCATTGTTGTGATGCTTGTGTTTTGGATTGGAAAGTTTCATTGAATCAAATTTTGATTGCCAAATTGATTGTTTGAACTCTGAGTGCTATTTGGTTGGAAGAAAATTCAGCTGCATTGGACAATTGGTTCTTGTGATTGCTTAGAACATGCACAACAGACAACTATACATTATAAAGAAATTTGTAGTGGTTTCTAGAAAATTAATAGTTTTGTCAACAATTTTCATTTAGATTGATTTGGATAATGGTGGATGAACACTAACCTTGTATTTGGCTTTAGATATGGGCAACAATTCATATCTCACTGAGATATTGTATCTTCTTTGTTATTTTTTATAAAAGGTTTTGTCATCTTAGAAAAATGCAAACTGTTTACTTTGTACTTTCTCCGTGTTTTGTATGATCCCTTTAGCATCTTCTTTAATGCCATAACCATCGATTGATATTTTAATGATTCTGATTTCTGTTTGTTATGGTAATACTATTGTTTATCTTTGTATTAAATTTGCATGGATTTATTTATGCCATCTCTCGAACCATGCTTGTGTTTTTAGTGTGTGGTCTGTTGCCAGTTTCTCTGTGTGTTTGACCATTAAATGGTTATTTGGAATAACAAGTAGGCTTTCAGTTGTAGGACAAGTTGATAAAGCAACAGGTTATTTAACCATAATCAGTGTATTCTGAATTCGATAGATCAACATCTTAGAGCTTTGTGTGTCACGCCTCCACTTGGGGCCTTTGTAGGCCTGCTGTCCCGTTGCTTATCAAAAAAAAAAAAACACATCTTAGAGCTTTGTGTACAATTTTTCCGGTTTTTTTTTTTTGTACAAAAGAGAAAGCAAAGAAACTAAGCGGGCACAGCCCGAGCAAAAGAAACACCAGCTACATCATCCTGGACCAGCTCAGTCAGACTCGCCGGAACAGACCGGAACTTCATCACACCATGGTCTAAAGTGAACATTTGATTGCCCATTTGAGGGCTTTTGTAGACTTGCTCATCTTAGTTTCAGAAGTCCACAAAGTCACTGACTGGTAGATATGTCTGAATACATCCATGCTTCTTCCCTAAATGTTGTATTTAGGATTTGCATTTGTTCAAGCCGTGTTTCAGCATTATCTATTATTTCTCATTTGTTATACTTAGAATGCGTCGATTTGTTGTTCTGTGTTGGATGCAAATGTCGGTCTCTTGACGATATTCATTCCTCTTTTGTAGGTTCCCTTGATCAAGAAGAGAATTCTATCAATAAAGTGAATGGTCAAATTTGTGTAGGTTCCCTTGATCAAGAAGAGACTTCCTCACATTTAACATCTCAGTTGGCTATAACATCCAGCACATTGCACTTCTATTTTACTTCCCAAATTTCAAGTCTTTCTTATGTACTCAGTATTTGTGTTTCTTTTACTAAATAAAGTGATACTGATTATCGAAATTATATGCCATTTTTAATAACTATTCCTGTTTGGTCACTTCTGAGTCCAAGATTCCAGAAAACAATAGTCTTAGGGCTTGTTTGGGAACACTTATGGGTGTCTAAAAGTCCAGAAATCTCTTATATGCTGACACATAAGCAAATGACAGAAATGTTTTGCTTAAAATGTGTTTTTGCAATAAGTTGAATTTTATTGCTTCTGTCAGATAGAGAAGCAGAAGTGAACTTTTTGCATTTAAATTTGACCTTCTGTAGAGCTAACATTTACATAAAAAAAAAGAAACACTTATACTTGATTATGCAAATTTTTGTTAGCAAACATGTATTACTTTCAAAACTAATTTTCAAGCTACTTTTGATTTTTCAGTAGTGTTTTACCAAACAAGCACTTAAGATAGGAAGGTGCAGTGAAAATTTCCACATACATAAAGAGAGATGGGTTTTAGTAGAGCTAGCATAATGGACCCAACCCATTGGTACCCAGAACCCAACCCCTTTTTTTGTGGGTTCAGGTCTGAATTTATCAACCCAAACAAAACGGGTCGGGTGAGACAATCAGCTACCCAAATTAGACTTGCAAATCAATTTAAATAAAAGTTTTAAGGCATCTCTAGACTTTAGCATTTTCTTAGACACTCACAAAGGACAATCTTGGAAAACATAAATTGATAAGTTCACACCTTCCAAATCAATAGGGTGCCCCCATCAATTCCACAAAAGAGGATATTACATATCATTATAATCTGTCACAAAATAAACTCCAGAATAGAGGTTCAATAACATTTAACAACAGAGTTGGTAAAGTTTCTACCCTATGCAGACAACAGCTTTAGCCTTCCTACACCATATTCCCTCTCAAACCTACCATTACTCACTTCCTCTTCTTAGTTGGTGGCTGAGGAACCTCTTCGTCATCCTCGTCCTCATCCTCTTCGTCCTCGTCCTCTCCATCTTCGTCCTCGTCTTCATCTTCATCTTCACCGTCCTCGTCGTCATCTTCATCGCTTCCTGCATTACCGTTGGGCGCAGCAGGGTCCTCATCAGGGTCCGCTTCTTCCTCACCTCCTTCTTCACCTGAGAAATCTTCATCTCCTGCATCATCATCCTCCGGTTCATCTGCGTCGTCTTCATCATCATCCTCATCGTCATCCTCTGTATCGCTTCCATCTTTGTTTTCCACACCAGACTTTTGCTTTTTGTGAAGTTCGTCTAACGGAAATCTACAGAACAGACTTAAATTTACAAACTTGATATTTTTCCCCTAGAAACATTTAAAGATTGGATACGAAGGGAATTGCAATCATTGTACCTCTCATCAATTGCAGTAAAATCTGGTGAATTGCTATTAAGCAGGGATCCAGTCTGAGAACACAACTAGTCATATCAGACAAGCATACACGCACGCAGACACAATGCAAAAACAAACACATAACAGCAAGATCAAGTCATATATTTTGCAGGCGAAATCAGCAATTCAAACTAACTATTCAAATACAGTGTATCATAATCGGCAACTGCAGAGAACCCAGACCTGGCTGGCAGTGAAACCAAACTCAATAGCACCACCAATTATGCAGGAAAACACTGATTACTTAACATTCACGCATAGAAAGATAATTATTCAACCAACCCAAAAAAAGAAAATGCAAAAGTGCTTTAAGGACAGAGAAGATGTAGTTAGTGCCTATAATTCTCAAACCGACCACTAGCCTGTGTAGACAACCCAATGAAAATCACTAGTTGACTTCGTTATGAATTTCTGCAAATTCTTTTGGTCATTTAGCATAAATACGAATATTTTCTCCAACGGAGAAAAAAGAAAATCACAGTGAACCTTTAAATTACCCATTTACAGTCTACACTTCACTAACTCACCTTCAATCAAGAAAAATAATTTACATTCAAGTGTGAGCACACTCAACTTAAGTTTAGAGAGAATACAGTAATACAAAAAAAGTAACAATACACATACCAAAGCCTGTTTATGGTTGCTTACATTTCAAACTCAAAATCTTTGGTATAAGGGTTTCCTTTTGAACTAAACACCAATAAATAGCAGCAGAATAGAAAATGTTGGTTCTATAGTACTTATAGTATTTGACAAATATTTTATTCTTTTCCACTTTAACTATGAAGAAAAGAGACGCAAAAGCTCAAGAAAAGATTTCCTTCATTGTGAAAAGATCACCTAAGAAACTATGAAGAATGAACCACCCAACCCTTGAGCTGACATTTTTCTGTTTCGACGAGAGGTGATAAAAAACAAAGGGGGTGTTTAGGTAAGAGAAAAAGAGGGGGATCCAGTCATCAACTTCGGGTTTAAAGATGCTTATCAAATCATTTTTCAACTGTTTGCCAGTCATGAGGACTGATATACTACCAATGCCATTCTTTTCAGCAGGTAATGAAGAGAACCATATTGAAACAATGTTGCTCCATGGATTCCTAAAAATTGATTCCCCGTCCACATATTAGGAGCTAAACAATCTTTTCCAAGCTCCCTAAAAGTGGTGAATGTCTGATTTTATACCTAATATGGTATTGAAGAGTGTAAACTCCATTGGACGCGATCATGCAAGCCTTTAATATGTAATCTTTCTATTACCCATAAATGAAAGGAAACGACAAATACGGTGAGATGACACACAAACCTTCCTATTTAATCATAAGCAACCAATAGAGTATTGCTACTGATTATCACAGAGACTAAACCCTATTGATGCAAAAAAGTAACCAAGTATACACAAACCCAACACTTGTATGCAGCAATTACATGTTTCAGATAAGAAAAACTCGAGGCAACACCACAAAAGCCAAAAATATTTAAACTATTACACAAGTAAGAGGAGAGCAAACATTAGACCTAGGTGTGAAAAGAAGAAAAACCACAAAACCTAGTTTGAAGTGGGAGAAATTATCAGAACATTAAAATTAGTTGTACCCTAATACTTAACCCAAATAGCCCTCTCAGCCAAGTCAAACCCTACTCCACAAAATTGCTAAATGCACAAAGCATTACTTCAAATTCCAAAATCAAGGAAAATTCAGAAAACAACAAAATACATAATATTATAAATAAAAATACCCATACCAACAGAAGCAAAAACCCTAGTAAGAACCACAGTAGCAAAAACCCTAGCCAGTACCCATAAAAACAAAAAATCCAAGTATCAGCAAAAAAAAAGTACTTAAACAAAGCAGAGCAAGACTTGAAATTGAAACCCTACATCCCCAGAAAATCACATTGGGTGGAGAAAACAAGCAAAAAATTGAAGGAAAATGTCGAGCAAATAAAATGGGTAAGTGGGGGCGAGAAAAATATACCGCTATGAGGAGTAAAGTAAGGGACTTTCCGGCAGCAGCTAAGAGGGTATCCACCACCATAGCTTCCATGAGAGAGCAGACCCATAAAGCATTCTCCACCGAGCTGAAACTCCCAACCTCCATTGCTGCCCAAAAATCAAAACTTTACTGCTCTGTGCTACGAGAATTGAACACAAAAATCAGACAAAATTTCTAGAGCGAGAAACACAGGATAGTAAGAGACTGAAGTGAAGAAGGACGATGAGAGAGAGAGAGAGACCTGATTCTGATTGGATTCTGGACAGGGTTTGGGTTTGGATCTGGGTTTGGGTACGGTTTAGGTTAGGATAAGCGTAAATTGTTATGTCCAGCTAAATCTTTTTTATTATTTCCAAGGCCAGGTCACTGGGATATTTTGAAGTATATTCTGGAAGTAGTGGAAGCAGACAATTTGGAGTGGAAGTAGTAAATTCTGCGGAATTCATTGACTTTTTGCTTTGGACATGAAGCTTTGGATCTAGTGTTTCCTCATTGTTGGGTCTCGTACATTTTCAAAATATTTTAGGAAAATCATGGTACCATCCCATATTCCCATTGGTGAAATAAATATTTATATTTTCATTACTAATAAATAATTCATCCAATTTAAAAAAAAAAAAAACAACATAAACCAAAGCATAGTATATTGCAAATGTTGGAGCTGAAGACCAAATAATCTATTAATCACAAAAGCCAATGGCTTGTATGTTTCTATAATACAGGAGAGGAAGCAATTCCATGAACTACTGGACATCATGTAATGTTTATGATCATCATGAGGCTACAACAGAACGAGCAGCACTTCGACCAAGTCCGAGACCAAGCCCTATCGGGGTGCTACTATCAGTTCTCGACTTGGTATTGTTGTTATTATTATGGGAGCACTGGGAAGAATGAACGTGTCTGTGACCTTGTCGGTCTGAATTCTGAGAATTCACATTGATGGCAACATGGCTGTTGCCATTGGCATGGTGAGGATGGCTGCCTCCGTTTTGCAGGTTTGTGAGATGCATCATTCCGATCCCCTCGGGAATTTGAGCACACTCTTCAACATACTCCACATCTTCGTTGTAACCGTTGATTAAGAAATCCGAACAATTCTTTTTACATCCATGGTCATAAGGGTTTCTGAAACGACCACCTGAGCCTCTGAGGTAGCTGTAGCGCATGACATTTGCCATTTCGTTTGTTGTAATATTGCGAGATATCTGCAACTCGAAAAAGAAAACGTTCAATTGTAATCTCAGAAGAAGTTGCATTATGTTGCCAAGAACAGGATGTGGGTATGCAACTCATACAAACGAATAGAATAAACGCTAGGAACTAATGGTGGAACACTATATAAAAATACCTGAGAAGCCTGCACAACAGTTAAAACAGCCACGCCAAAGAAGAGGAAAAAATCCACAACCAGAAACGATAGAGCACCGGTATGATGGGTACTGACGTGGCTTAACCATCCTCCAAAATATGAAGGGGCGAATGGATCAGTCAAAACTCCTGCATGCAACAAGTTATTTTCTTTTAGACGAATAACACAAAAGTAGCGTCAATAGATAAACTAGGAATCAAAACAAATTAGAACATACGTGTGAGAGCAACTGCACCAGTAACCAACATTGCAGAAACTTCTAGACCAAGGAAAAGAAAGAAATCCCATTTGTTTTTCTGCATCACATGCAACAAAATACATAATTTCAACAACTTTCATGTTTTGATTATAGGCTCCAACACCTTCCATGTTGAATGCCACTATAGAGTCTACTTGTTGCATACATGATTTATCTTATGTTTCCTTTACAGACGATTGCTGAGAAAAAGAATATGAAACATGCAAATTAGAATTTCATCAATATTAAAGCACCTTGCCAATGCAATTGGATACCCAAGGGCAATGATGGTCAAACTGTTCAACACAACGATCACAAGTGGAGCAGTGCTTTGCACGAAGTGGCCTCACAATCTATTGGAAGTAAATCATCACATCATGTCAGAGAGCAACCAGACCAAACAAATATAAAATATTAGACTAGTCTGATGTCGTTAAAGTCATTAGCAACTATCACCTTGCATGTTGCACAAAGTTGAGACCAATTGCCAGCCAGTAAAGCAGGGTTATTCATCTCTATCTTCAACAATGGTTCCTAGGAAAAAGGACGAAAAACAAAAGGAAGGCATTCATTAATAATTTAACAGGTAGACAATTAGTTGAAAAAGTAAGCACATCCTTGTGGCAAATGAATCAGTACAAACTTAAGAGAATAATTACAACTGATGTGGTAAGTTTGAAATTTTTATGCTGGTTGATACTCTTCATTTATGCACAATTTAAACAATTTGCAGACAATGTACCAGAGATCTAAAACTTGCACCAATGGATGACAGACCATTAAAGCAGAAAAGTTAGCAACATTTTTCACAATACAGGATCCAATAAAAAAGCCCAACAACTTCACATAAAAGGGGGGAAAGAAAAGAAAGCGAATTTACATGTCTCAATAAAAAATCTCAAGGAAAAAAAAAACATGTGCATTGCAGGGATCACCGCTACTAATTAAAAATGAGTCAATAAGACAATGACTACAGCAGTAAAAATACCAATTCTGAGATACAAGAGGTAGCAAGGAGAAGAAAGAAAGCGTACATCATCTTTCCTGCTTTGCGGATCATGAACACTCATTCTTATAAATCCCGGATCCTTGCTGCAAAGGGGAATAAAAAAATTAAAAGCAAACTTATAAGTTATAGCCAATCTATCAGAACAGTGAATATGTTATTGCTATATAGGTAGAGCACCTATCAAGCCACATTGCCATTTGCAAATATGATACGAGAATTGTTGAGAGTGGTGATAAAATAAAGCCCCGCATGGATTAGATATGAAATAAATTAGAAATATATAAAGGTGCAAGTACAACCCTACTAATAAGGTTGACCTTTTAGTAGTGGAAGCCCAAGCCGTTGTGTGAAGACAAAATATTAAAAACTTAACAACGATAAAAAAAATAAAACTGGCAGATACTCGCATCAAACCACAGTAATCCACCATAAGTTTAAGCCCGGGGAGACAAATATTACAATTTACATCTCGACCAATGAATAGAAATCTGGATTAGAAAAATCTTTTATGTTGAATAGTAAATATAGCATACCTGCTACACCTATGAAACATAACAAGTCCAGCAGTTGCTAGGAAAACACCGAACCATGCAAGCAGAGCACAGCCAGCTGTTATCTTTGGAAGATTTGATGCTGCCATCATGGATGAACAAGAAATCAATGTAAGCATAATCTTTGGTGGGTGGGGGATTAGATTATTCTCACTAAATTCAGAACATATTTACCTATTATGACTGAATGCACATAGGTCACCAGTAGTACAAATATTACACACCAAAGAATGGGCGCAAGGCCTAATTTTGAAAATTTCCCAAGACGGCTATCCCCATCACAACGTTTTTCAAGCAACCTTCTGGCATTGCCCTGTCAAATCAGACTCATTAATACATACAACATAGGCAAGGTTTGAAACTAACATCACCACCAAAAAAGTTAATACAAAAGAACCAAGATACTTGCAAACTCAAATTTCGCAGTACTGCAATCAAAACATGGAGAAAAAAAAAGTTTATATTTACCAGAACAAGTCATAGGCAAGGGCAGTATGCCTAATAAAGGTATGACACATTTAATCAAAGCAAGATTTATATTCTCAAGTGTAAGAAAACATTATCAGTGAAATTATACATAAGCAATGATAAAATACAATCACCCTTTCCCTGCATCACTAACTCTTTGCTATTCAAGAAAATGACAGATTTTAAACACATTATGAGCAGGTAACTGAGCATGCAGGATTCACTGTAAAAATTTCCAATACACTTGCATAAAGCTCATAATGACTGTTCATAGGGAAACTGTTATACTTCACTACAATAAGGTACAGCAGAAATTTACAACAGGAATATTTCTGAAACTAAATGTGAAATATCAACAAGATACTCCGCTCATTTCCAGATAAAATTACAATAATACTATTTGCCGAAGTCGCATAAACAATCTAAAGAGTAATATGGAACACCTACAAGAAAAAAAGCAACTTGTCTGTGATTCTTATCAGATGCAAGTTGTGCAGGTGTAAGGCCAGTAGAATCAGTGACCATCAAGTCCTCCTTCTTGCCAGCCTGCACTAACACTGTGCAAGCCTCTAAGTTACCCCTAATAGCAGCCCAATGGAGAGGGGTGCAACCTGAAGACATAGCAAGGAAGTACAACTAAGAAATACAATTAAACAAGTTTACTTTAATCTTACATAATTACCAACATGATAGTTTATAGAGGTAAAATTCTAGAGCTTAGGACAAGAAGTCACCTTCTTTATCTTGACGTCCCCTATATGCATCCAGAAATAAAAGAAGACGTATGCAATCGGCAAAACCCTTATAGGCAGCCCTAAATTTCCAACCCCAAAAGGTAAATACATAAATAAAAACATCATTCTAGTCAATTACGATAAAACTTTTGAATGTATAATCAACATAAACTTAAAAAGAACTCCAATCAGGAAAAGGTAGAAAAATCCATAGAATATATTAACGAGGGTTATAATTTAGAGGGTGGGAATGCAAAATTTTATAACCAACATAGAAATTAAACAATTATATTAATGAATTAGGTAAACCGTCCAATTATCAGTCTATGGTGGTGAAAATAATTAATCAATCTTCAATAGTAATAAGCAAAAATGAAGTGAATAATGTCAAGTACCAGTGTAAAGGACTTCTTCCATCATTATCAAGAGCATCAGGATCAGCATTCCATCTTGAAACAATGTAATAGAGAAAAGCTGTTTGACCATATTGAGCTGCAACATGTGTTGTCTGCAACCACAAGAAGTTTGATCATCATAAAGTCATAATCAATACACCACTCAAGATAATAAATTAAGCCGAAAAAATGTCTACAATTACAGTGTCATACTAGTTGTATAAGAACAGTTCAGAGGGAACTAGTATGTTAATTCTCTATGAAGTAATTTTTTTTATCGCACTTTGAGATCCTACATGGCTAATCTACGACATAATACATTATCACTCCCAATGTTTTAAGAGTTGCAAGGGACATTCAAGACACTAAGGTTTTCAGGAGCCTAGGTGCAAGGTGCACTTGAAAAAAAAAAGGTACTTTAAAAAGTAAAAATATAACATGGTCATTACAACAACAACAATAACCAAACTATTTCTCAGACGTTGTTGGGATCAGTTACATAAATCTTTCCACCCCTTTTAATTTTTCCTAGCTGAAATCTCTCACCTAGTCTGACAAGGTCGCAACCTCCCCACACTCCACAAGTCCAAACCACAGTAACGATTCTTATCTTCAATTGGCGCTATTCCAACTCTACTTAAATTGTCTCATTCCTAATCTTATCCTTCAACGAATCTACCTTTTCAAGGATAAGATTATATATGAGATTATCATATGAAGAGTTGGGATAGCGTCAATTGAAAATAACAAAACAAAAAATTAAAAACTGGACATCATCGGAATTATAAGAGTAATAATCATATCCATCAACTATCAACAGATTTGTATCTATCATCATCATCATCAAATAAACCTTCTTCCTCTATACTCTCGTTCTCTACTGCCTCTTTATCTTCTTCTTTTTAATGCATCCTTTACTATGTACAGAGTATAAATACAGTAGGACTAAAATGAAGAGTCCACAACATAAAAGTCTCAATTTACAATCGGAACTATTAAAGATGAAGAGTAAACTTCATCATGATTACCCTAATTCAGTAGACACAAATATGAAGAGTCTTTAATTGAAGATGAACAGATGAAAAGCAGAAAACAAAATAACAGGTACGCCTCAATTGTGCCTCAGATGCGGCTGACAGGTGCATGCCTTCTGAGCCTCAATCAAAGCGCCCCACCTCAACAATTTCAAGGCTCAACTATGCACTGTGCGCCTCAAGAGTATATCTCTACTCCTTGGTACATTAGACATTAAAAGTTGCAAGAAGATATAACCAACCTGAAAGCCGTTCATATCAGAAGCATTCACCCGACCACCCTCTTGGAGTAGAAGCTCACAAACCTGGATACTTCCCCGAACTGCACTCCAGTGCAATGCTGTCTGGCCAGTATGATCTGCTGCATTTACATCTCCTCCATGCTGTAAATGATGAAAATGAATACATATATAACAAATTAGTACTTCCCATCCACTCAACTTCAAAAAAATTAAATTCAGCTAGCGAAATCTTTTTTCCTTTTTCCGGACAAGAGATAAGAGCCCCATGCCCCCATGATAAGTTTAATTTATATTCCTTCAATTTAATCCCTCAGAACTCCCACAAACCAAAACATCACTGATACTCAAATTCAAAAATCCATAAACAACCAATTAGAGATCAAAGAACCAAAACATCATTGAATAATAATTAACAAGATGCACATCCAACACCTAAAAGCTTCAACATTCACCTAAATTCCAGCTAAACGATCAGAAATCAAGAAAATCACAAAAAACTCGATCACCTAAAAACAAAATCCACAAACCTCTATAATATAGTGAGCAACCGCAGTCCGATTGTTGATCGCAGCCCACTGCAGCGCATAGTAGCCTAGACCGTCCGGCTCCGACACCGAACAGCCCTCACACTCCACCAATCTCTGTAGCTTCTCCAAATCCCCGTACGCCGCCGCCGTGTAGACGTCGTCCCGCGAGCTCTCGTCCGGAATCTCGTCAATGGCGTCCCCAGGCCCTGAACCGGCAGCGGCCAAATCGTGATCTCGGGATTCAACTTCATCGACGACCTCGATCTCCGAAGACATCGTTCCCAATCAAGAAACGAAACAAAAAAACTGATACGGGGAAGGTTATTACATCGGAGGAGACAGTTGAAATTGGTGGAATTCGAGAGATACAAATCGGTTGCGTTGACTTAGATAGGTAGTTGGGTTGGGGAATGAAAATGGTGATTGGTTCTAGGGTTTTGGACCGTCGTCGCCGGCCGGTTAGACTGGACCGTCGGCTGTTGAGAGAGCGAAGCAGAGCCCAAAGCAAACCACTTGCCTTGGGATTTCCCTTCTCTGTTACTGGATTTTCTTCTTTCTCTGACAAACAAACAAAAATGGGATTTTTTTTTCTTGTAAGATAAATTCTACAAATTTATGTGGTCTTTATCCCATAATTCCAATCATTTTACATATTTGCATAATTTTTCTTATCAGATTTACCTATGATTATTTCACGTAATATATTACAGTCCAATGGCTATATTTTAATTTTGGGATAAAGGCAAAATTATTGCCCAAACTTTTGGCGAAACACAAATGTGATACCTAGACTTTTATAGCACCCAATC